>CM010313.2:24487332-24529201 GCA_001923025.3 Taenia multiceps | reverse complement strand
ACTCGTGAGTGAAAGAGACACAGCTCTCCCGGACCTTAGCGACGAGACTAAATCAAACCTAAAGTACCATGGATTTTAAAGCATGAAGAGGTGGAATGTTAAATTTTTGGGAATTAAATCCACACTGCTCAGCAAAGGTAGCCAAAAAATGTTGTGCTTCGAAAAAATAAATGCCATCACAATTTCGTAATTCGTTGCATGATTTTAAGACAACCCTGGCGGCTAAATTAAAGAATCGACAAAAATAAAACTCTTGTTTGTTTCTTTGGTTGGATACCGTGCTAAATTCGGCTTAGCTCTACAAAGTAACTAACTGCGCGTAGATTGATATGCAAATATTTTGCCGCAGTGTACCGTAGATTTTTACTACCACTACTTACGCTGATATCAAACAACAAATGTGCTATTTCAAAAACCTCACCAATGCGGAAAAGACTTTTGATGAAACGTGCATTTGACAAACGTTTAATGATGACCTGCATTGCAGTTCAGTAAAATGAAACACATCCTTTGCATGGTTGCTATTTTATTGGCGTAGGCATAATCTAGTGTAAGCCAATTACAAAGCTGTCCTCCACTAACATTCCACAAGGTGGCTGATTAAAACGGCAGCACCAAAGAGCCTTTGCAAAATCATTTTTTCAGATCCAATGCTAATATATGTAAAAACTGGCGAAGAAAATGCTGTACAAGAGTTTGGTTTTGAGATCAGTGCTTTTATCTAAAATGGATCAATGAAATTCATTAGCAGCGATCCCACAAAAGGGCAGCATCGAGGTTACCATATGAGCAGTGATAAATTTCTCTATAAACGATCCTACAGCTCTGTTGGGAAAGCAAGAAAGATGCTAAGTCGTAGTATTATTTAAGAATGCATTTTTGGGCGTTGGTTTATTAGTTCATTTCGCTTACATTCTCGCTTTTGTGAAGCATTCGACCGACGTGCATTCCCTTTGCCACATCTTTACTGCTCTTACGGTAGTGGCGAGAATGCATTGGTTGCCAACTTGTAGCTGCTAAATCGCATTCATAAATTAATGGCAGAGGCTGTAAAGATTAAAGCATATAGTGGCATAGAATTTTGCCCTGCCAGTGAGATCAACATCGGGGACTTTAGCAATCAAATCCTCCATCAGCACCACGATTCTCGCCGTTAAGTTCCGACGAACGAGCCAAATGAAAGGTAACCACAACGGAACAACAGGAATCATAAGTAAAATACTGATTTGCAACAAAAACGGTTCGATGCTTAAGGCAAGAGGCAAGAACCAATGACGCCAAATTAGCTTCAAAAAATCACGATAGCATCACGTTTCAACAGGCAAACAGTTGCGAAACATCAGTCCATAGTGTAGGACGACTCTCCCAAAAGGAAAAACACTGCATAACAGTGATCCAAGGCAAAAAAGTTGGATCGTGTCACGACGCTATCCATTTTAACATTTCCATGCTAAGCGACTAATGTTTACAAAAGCGTGAGCATGCATCGAAAAACACCAGGGCTTAGAATTGGCGTGGTGCTGTCTATCTCGAGATTCAGTTGTTACAGTCCTAGCGGATGAAGGCGACATGATATTCTGACGAAATTGACAAGCCTGATACTCCAGGGTTTGTCCAGCTTTTGGGGAAAGATTTTATGGAAGTGATGCGTAACGGCACCGATATCTGCACCGATGCGGTCGCAGACACGGCTAACTAAGTGCAGACGTGGCTGCTTGTCTGAACACAAGGCGTGCAAACCAGCGGTGACAAAGATAACCATTACATAGTACTCAATTATTAGTGTTCTCATAATGTGCCTAGAGCGCGGAAAAAGCATTTGCTTCTTTGATAAGAACATATTGAAGTCCTTCAGATTCCTGCTTTGAGAGTTATGATTGCTACGAATGAAGAGCTGGTGTTTGGTGATCACATCCGCTTCTGTTTAGCATAAAGTTGAAGACACTGCTTACCTAGATGCACGAATACTACCAGTCTAAGCAAAAAAACCATCGCTGGTTTTCGGTAGAGGAAGAGGAAATAAAGAAGTAGTGGCAAACTGACTTTTAACAAGAGTTGGAGTCGGGACCGGATCGATCATGTCGGGGACGGTGGGAGTCGGTCATCCAGGCTCGAGGTGAAATCTGTCACTGCACTGCCCTTCATGTTCCCTGCGGCAATTAGTCTCCACTGCCTTTTGTTGCCAACCCAGCCTCAGCTCTTTGCTTCCACCCATTGGCTGAGCCTATTAGGCTGACAAAAGAAAGCATTTGAATGGATGAGAGGAAAATTATGAAGCGTTATGATAATATCAAGGGGCAGGTGTGCGTAACCCATACTGCCATGCATAACATCGGAAGGAGTTAAATGAAGTAGAAAGACCTGCTGTAACCAAATTAGCTATCCCATTCAAGCTCGACGCACATTAGAAATTGAGGAAAGCAAACCTGTTCCTTAAGCACACTCACACCATGCAGTGTAATAGAGGGTTCAATGCTTCTGAGCTCCTTACATATTTTCATCCTTTGTTTACGGTGCTACACCAATCAACGAGGAATCCCGAAAATCACTTGGAGTGTGATTTTCAGCCCAGGTTACTTAGAGATTGACAAATACTTTAGAAAGTCTCAAATGCAACGCGCGGGATGACGTGTGGGCTGCCTGAGGGGACAAATAGAAAGTGAGTTATCAACTAATATACTAGGAATACGCTATCAGCAAAATTTCAAGTGCAGCTATTTATGGACGATGAACGAGCAAGAGCAAATTACAGAGAGCATGTATTGGAAAACATGGAGCATATAATGACAACATGATGATCACACTGTAAATCGCTAGTTTGAAACATTATGACGGCGAGCATGGACACTTATAAATGCTCGTCTGAGAAGAAAATAGAACAAGAGTGCAGCAACAAAAAACGGATTATTAGCAGAAGTCGATGCTGTTACGAATCACGTTGCAGATTATCGAAAGCATCTCGTCACCTCTTACCCAAGCCGCCAATTCGTCCTACAGTGACGACGGGAGAAACCATGCCATGTCAAGCACTTGTAGCTGACGTAAAATAAAGCCGATATCATTCCATCCCGACCTCTAGATAAAACAATGCATCGCTTCCAGGTCATATCATCAAACCGAAGTTCAGACTTGCTCCAATTGCAAGACATTTACTCAAAGCTGATCCTTCGGTGCACTGACGATTCAGCTTCGGGATCAAGTTCCATGAAAGGTTTAGCCTGTGAGCACAAGAGCACGACAATGGGTTACAAAAGTACATCAATTTAAATAAGTTAGCCCGACGAAAGCTAGACAGAAGGATCTGAGATAATGGAAAAGGAGATTTGAGGTCAAGACAACAACAGCAGATTTGCTTTACTAATCCTCTGCATACTTTGCGTCATTCAGAAAAAATCAAGGCAGTCAGGAGAAAAAAACAGAATAAAGCATTAGAATGTTGCAGGCGAAATCCTCTCAATATATGCTCTGGTCTTAAGAAGGCCTTTTACCAAATACTTTACAATAATCAATTTCATAGAGAAGAAGCAATCACACTGCCAAGGTCACAAATGTCTTGAAGCGCCACCTTACAAGAAGGAAATGAAGTGATAAAATAAAGTGGCATTGATTTCACTTCGAAAGAAATCACTCACAATAGGGTAGAACAAAGTGACACGCAAAAAACTGCTCAGTGATATCGTGTTTAAAACACGCTTCTTTCGGGGATCAAACGACCCTACAAAGCAGCCTTACAAAATTCGAAATGATTCAGAAATGCATCTTCAGTTGATAGATGGACTACTCGCAAAATAACCTGATAAATACCAACTTTTAGGAAAGGCAATGCTAGCAACATGACCGTGAGATCGGCTATGGAGACGCATCTACCATGGCGGTTAGGTGGCGCTGCATCACACCCGCGTCTTTTTCGACTACTTAGTAAATAATAGTAGCAACAGATAGCACCTGCGCTTTCGCCTAGAAGGAAGAACGTCACGGTGTATGCTCCACTTTCTTCTTTATCAATCTCAGGGAAAAATGACCACCACGAGGCAGACAATCGGGTTTCCTAACAGTAGCACCAGCACAGCAGAACTGAAAACCTCAGCTGAGTTAAAGAGCTGACGGGATCAATCATACTCAGATTACAAGCATTTTCCACCAAATTCCAAACTTAGCCAAATTACTTCTGCCTGAGGCAAGGTGAGGAACAACATTACACTTACTAACAAGCTTGCGATTGCTGAATAAGATGCGGAAAGGCACTTAAAACACCAGGGCGAGGATGTAGTGGTACGCATTGGAACCATGGACGGAGAGGCAGCGTCGGTTGCGGTAGTGGGAAAGGGACAGGTTGCCCCGTGCTAAACATTTTTATTCTCTGATCTGTTGACTATCTAGTCATTTAACTTGAGGAGATGGGGCAAACGGTGTATTCAGTGAATTGCTTCAGCGTTTGGAAGTGCGCGGTTGCCTGGTAACGCTGTCATGCTGTGCGCGCAATGCATGAGCACAGAAAGGTAGAAAATGAGTGGACATATATTTGTGTCACAAATGTGTGTCGGGAAGAAGAAAAGAGGGAAAGGATATGACAAGGCAGAGGGTGTCATTTGAATAAAAAAATGTAGTATCTTATTTAAAAGCGTTTTGTTCAACTCAGAAAAGAATGATAAAGTGAGAGATTTGGGGGAGAGTGGTGAGCTGGGAGGCGGTGATGATGCTAGTGGCGAGGATGGTGCGTTGAGGAGGGAGAGAGAGAGAGAAGAAGAGGGAGGCAAATGAACGAACAAGCGACCAAATGACTGAATCGATGAGTAAACAAATGAGTGAGTGGATGAGTGAGCAAAAGAAGGAAAGAACTAGGTGAGAGAATGAGTAAAAGTGGTGGAGGTGAAGTTAAAATTTAAAGAGGATGAGGCGTTTTGGGAGAAAAGACGAGGAAGAGGAAGGGAATGCTGTTTTCTGAGAATGGCAATGGGCTGGAAATGCAAACGAATGTTTTACTTAAATGACTCCAGTAACGAGTCGAAACTGTTTAGTATGGCAAGAAGACGTGTGCAATTGTTAAGGGGACATTTCTAGCACAACCGATATAATATTGAAAGTTTCAGAAAGGCTAGAAGTAAAGTGATCTGCAGCTGCACTCCAGCACTGATTCCCCCCTTATTTGTTTGATGAACACACGGAAGGAGGAAGGCTTTGGTGTGGAACAGTTGATCAGCATGGACCAATTCGGCTACGATGAGCAGTCTCCGCGTAAAACGCAGTTAATTAATCGTAATTATTCTCACTCAAGTTTAATTCGCGTTGCGCTAATTGTGCTGTCTCTTGTCGACAGAATTCTGGCTTTGTAAGCATGCCTTCCCAACAAATGGGGAGGATGAGGCAGTAATATATACATAAGACTTATAATAACTGTAGCAGTGATAAGGTTTTGAAAGGAAAAGGTAAATTGGCAATGCATGTGGGTGCATGCCTGTTGCACATGTGTGATGGTGAGATAAAGTATGAACAGTAGAACGTAAACGTTTACGTTAATAAAGGCAAAGTAGTCGTTCAAACAGATGATTATTTTATGTGTTGTGAAAAAATGTAGGATGGAGATAAATAAGAAGTGGAAAAGTGGACAATACACTGACTATATTTGACTTCAGAAAGAATGGAAAAAGGCAAGAGCGCTGAATGCCAAAAAATAATGATCGAGTTATAAGAAGATAAAGAAAGCGTTAATGGATGTGCGCGTGGTGTGTGTCACAAATGTGTGGCAGTAGATGCGTTAAGGTGAGAAAGTAGTTTAAGCCAAGTGTGATATGTTTTTTTTGGTTTATTCGAATTGAGTTATGAAAGAGAAGCTAATAATTGATGCTTAGTGATTGATGGGAAGAAGTAAGGAAGGACGAGGAGGCGTAGAAGGAGGTTGTCTATTGCTAAACGAATTAATTAAGTGAGCTTTACTTCAGTAGTAGCCATAGGGGACGAAGGTAAAAAAGCTTGCATGGCACACGCACGTGATAGTGGGGAAGACAAGATGAGAAATTGGCGTAAGGCTTGCAAGGGTGTTGTCAATGAAGGTGAGAAATACATTTCCCTTCCCTCAGAGAGTAGCAAAATCTAAGTCATATTCCCTTAACGCAGAACGCCTTCAACTGATAACAACACCTCCAAGATGCATTGATGTATGCACACCCAGCCCAGCAACCTACAACTCTCGTCAGCTTTATCCATGGTACTACACACACAGAAAGACGCAGAATTATTGCGCGTGGTCTCTTACCCCTCGGGACTGACTGGTTAGGTTAAAAGCAGGAGGAGGTCAAGTGGTGAACGAAGAGGGGTTGATTGCTGCCTTTTATGCGGAACGCCAAATCAACAAGTGTCACCATTCAGCCCTTAACTTCGAGGGACAATTGGTCTACTTCAGCTACCAGCACGAGCAGTCAAATGCGCTAGAACAGACTGCGATGACGAAAGAATCAAGGCTGCACAGAAGTCAGCTTTGATTCCAAAGCCGAATCGCGCCACCTCGAAACCCTGGATATGGATCTAGGTAGAGTTCAAGGCCAGCTGCCGTCAGTTTCAAGGCTAGACAGAGACCAGTGTCGGCTGCAAGGACAAATTACGACGCCCTAATGCCAGGTGGCTTCAGAATCGGGATCATCGTCGATTCTTATTTCTAATGTCTTTACAACGCGGCTTTAGTTACTGATGCAGGTGTAGTTAAAGGCAGGGGGAAATTATCAGAAGTTGTGTGTTTCTGCGCCTTAGGTGCCGGGTTAAACCTCCTTCCAAAGTCAGATTATATATCAATGCGCTATAAAATAGGGTCTGCAACTCAGTTGTAGGTCAGGTTACACAATGGTGCACCCCAAGATTACGGGCAACCTCATTCCAAGGTCAGATGACGTAACAATGCTACACTCCGTGAATCTGCTTACGTCCCAGTATTTACTTAAATTCCATCCATGGACATTGCACAAAGTATGTAAATTAATCGAGCTCAATGTGATGTCCAACACCACTCTGTTTGAGGTGCCAATTAGAGTGGTTAAAGTAAACAATGCTCAAGTTCCCATGCTCGCAGAATCGCATAATTGCACACGTTTCGCTGGCGTGTTTTGGGTATAATGGTCAAGATTCAAGGGCAGTTCTCAGACAAACAACGAGAGCAATACCGTATACCACAGACTTTTCGCAACACATATCAATCAGTTTTTCGGGACACATTGTTCCAATGCAATTAAAATATCATTTAATTGTGATTGGATGTACCAATCCACGCCTATCCTTACAGTCAAACAACTTAACATCCAAGGTGCTATGCATAAGTCGAAACCACCCCATGGAACCTCGTGGCTCATCACTAGAGTCATATGCAGACATGTCAGTCCATCTGTCTAGGGTCACGTGGTCCATGTTGATACATGCTGTGCGCCGATTGCCGTCGCCTCAGGGTCATGTAACTCATAAACACAATCTACTTATCGCCTTATTTCCACTTTTCTAGTTACAAAACAACCCATGATAGTCTTGGCGCACACATCTAAAAGTGGATGTGTGGGCCAAGAATTAGGAATTTCACAGCTATTGTGATTTTAATAAATTTCTGCTGGCGCTTCAATTCTGCCTCATACTGTTAGCGGTCTTTGGTCTATCTAAGGGAATCTGGGCAGGCCGCAGAAAGATACGCCCAAAATAATGTCGATTGACGCAATTATTCTGCATGGATCGGAGTCGATTCAATCTCGCATTTCGATGGAAATGTGGGCAATCATCAGTTAATTCGTTCACTATTGATGCTAAAATTAAAAAAAGTAGATTCAATGTAGTAAAATTACGCGTTCAGTCAGCGTTTCGTATTCAAGTCACATTTTGGTCATGCGGTCGTCCTCGACGCGCCAACTCGGGGAACCAGTTGAACGAACCAATGCCCTTGTCACTATGACCATGCAAAAACACTAATTTGCCAGGTTCGTAGGACTTGAACACACCCAATACGACATTCAAGCTCTACTGTTATTTAACTTCGGGCTTTTAATTTCGATAAAATTTATTATCTTGTTAACCACTGGTTATGCTGATACTTTTCCTATAGTACGATTGTTTGCAGTGCCTAAGTTTCATTTGATACAAAGCAAAAGTCGAGATGAAAGATTTGGTTTACGGGTGGTAGCAACATTGCCATCAAAAATTAAACAGCGGTATTGTGAACATTGTGGCATTTGACCTAAAGGACTTAATTCAGTGACGTTTGTGTCAACTTCAGGTTGTTGCATGCACCTGATGCAGTGAAACAGATATCACCTCTGACATCTGGAAAAACTGCCCACAAAGATGTATTTTTTTTTCCAACATCAATTCCCTTGTCGAGTTTTGCTACCATTATATTACGCTGGAAAAGAAGTGAGTTTAATAACACACTTGGGTACCTAAACATACGATGTTGGACGATAATTTCGCCAGCGAGGAACATGGCTCCATTTAGGCATTAAGTTTCATTGTCGCAAAGAGAATTGATGAAATCCCGCTTAAATAGAACTGGAGATTCTGATCTACGATAGCAAGGAGCTGTTGATGCTGCTGCGGCAAGAGTTGTTATAAGTTGTTCTTCTGCGTCACCATCCGTGCCGAGGCAGATGGCGATGACGTCTGTGCGACTATGATGGTCTGCATCAGTATGAGATTACTTCTCACGGCCTCGTAATTTACTCCAAGCGCAGCGATGGCATTGTTAGTGAATAGTCCATCGTTGCCGCCTACATTTGCAGCAGGATTTTGCGATGCCGAGGGCTAAATTACCATACACTGCAATAGGTGGTGGCTGAAATGACTTTGGATAGAATGGGCAACATTGACAGACACGAGTTTTCCTTTTGCTGGTGAAGAGATCGGATCTATTCTACTGCTGTAGATTTCTACAATGAAAGAGTGGGTCAGTCCACATTCGTTTACGTTTTTGGCCCTCAGGAGCATTTGAGGCCCTAACTTCCATTGGGTAGATATTCCCCTATGTTAATTTTCCAACAAATTAGTAGATATCATTAACGAACATGCTTGCAAAATACGGCAAATGAAGACTTCGATCGTGTCCATCGCCCCATGGTGGAATGAAGTAAGCTGTGTTACAGCAGGGCTCGGGCTCAGGCTCGGGTTTGATGATTGCGCATAACCCTTAGGTAAGGAAACCCCTATGACTACTTTAAAGCTTCTTTTACAAAGCGCACCAGTAGCCACATGCTGGTTTCTATTCAAAACAATTATCGTTAATAGCTATGATAAGTCCTAGGCGGTGTCAAGACCGTTACAGCACAATTCGTAGTATTTACAACTCCCAAGATATTCCCATTTAAACAGCCTGGCGGCCGGTGAAACTCTTTGTGGCGCCATCTTCAACTCAAAGCAAGTTAACAGCCGAATAATATAAAAACGATGTCAGCACAAAAAAGCAATAAGTCGTGAAATATTTTTCTTAACTACATGGCCCATCTAATTCCATCAACAAGGCTACGCAGTCAACAGTAGATCAGCTTTTTAAACTAGTACTGGCCTAGTAGATAACCGCACATTTAAATAGCTACAATGCATCAGTTTTCAAAAGTTTTACCTCGGCCTGTGTAAAATTTGAGTGAATTGGTTAGCATAGACAGAAAATAAAGCATATTTTGGTCTTGCCTGCTCCATTGCAAATACTGGCAAAACAACCACATGTGGGGTCGATAACATAGTTTTCCCACAGAAGGAGACATTGTGCTCCATATTTTTTCCTACACATGTGTAGACACACTAGTGCCACCTACACTTGCATGAGTTGCAAGACTGCTAAGTTTGCCACCATAAAATTTGTTTACAAATACATGTTTATTGCCGCCTTTTGATTGATTTGTAAAAACGTGGCAGAAAAATGAGAAACTAGAAAGCTGAAGACTTAATCAACAAATAAAATTAAGAACACCCATGACATTACATAACCTTTTTGCCCGTCCAAATACCCTTTTCCAGCGGTAATGTCAAATTTAACTGAGTCCACCGTTGAATCCAAACGTGGAGGAGAAGCAAAAGTCTGGTTCCGATGCGTTGCATATTATTATTGAAGGTGGAAATCCCGTACAACAAATAGCTCAAAGTCTAAATTGGGGGTGGTACTGCACAAATGGCCTTAACTTTTGCGATTCCCACGCTCTAATCGCTCATTGGCTAAAGGATAAATCAGTGCATCAGCTCATTTGGACGATCGGTTGGAGGCGACCACTAAGAGAACGAGGCATCTGATTGGACAAACTGTTAAGTCCACATAGCGTATGAGCTTGCGCTTCGTGCAGTAAGCCTTTGACAATTAGGTTAGCTCCATGGAAATATCTTCGGCAAAATTAACAAGTCTAATAATATCGCAGGCACTTTATTCGCGGTCACACAACGAGAACTCGGGTAACCCTTCATTTATACGTCAGCGTTTGCTTTCGAGAAGGTTTCTGCGAGCACGAATCTCGGTAACAAATGAATTCCATTGACCATTTTAATTCGTTTGCTTTCTGCACATATCATCTTACAAATAGACTCAACACGGGGATAAATATAGGTGTGATTACAAAGGTGGCATAAGTATTGCCTTCAGAGGAGAAACCCACTAGATCGCTGTTTTCAAGATACTTGCGATCCACAAACCCGCACAACAAGAAATATTAAAATCCTATCACATGCGACTAACTGTTGGAAAGGAGGAGGACAACAGTCGGCAATCAACTAGCTTCCATACGAAATCTAACCAAGAAGCAAGAGGGGAAGAATTTCAAACAGGACTGAGAACATGACGAAGCCCTTAAAGAACTAGAGCATGTGCTTTGCTTTGTACCAACCCGAACCGTACTAAGCCCTGAGCACATCGCACCCTCCTTTGTACTGGACGCAGACATCAGTGATGTAGCGTACTATCGCAAAGAGACAAAACGTAAGAGAACAGGCCATCGTCTACGTCATCGCCAAACTAAACAAAATGTGGGACAGAAAATTGAAACAAAACATGAATTGTTTGCCATCTATACAAAGGTAAGACACATTGATCTATCTGATAGCGAGACAATTCGTAGTAGAACAGATTATAAGGCGCTGACCTAGGCAAAAATAGAGAAATTTGCTGTTTAGTTGTACGCTGATTCGAGAAACTGCAATAATATGACTTTGCATTTTGGCGCAATAAAGAAAATAGACACAGTCAACCTAATGTCTAACACAGAGAAGAACGCGTACGCTCAGAACGCATCGCAAATTTTGCCACTCTTGGAGTGAGAACATCTTGTGCGCAATGAAATTTCCTTTCGCCACGAACTATCTTGTGCGCAATGCACAACTCTGTACTCAGAAAATAATCGTCTATCACGAGCATACAAAAGCGTTTCACCAGTTGGTTACAAGGGTGAAGCCTACGCAATTGCAAAAGAAAGAAAAGCACCTGATGGCAGAGTTTAAGCCGACCAAAGACAGTAGCGTCGGGAGTAATGCTTGAAAGACGAGGGAGCTGCGTAATACTTGGGTTCTTTGAATATGCGGTATAAGCGGAAAGATTATTTTAATCTGGTCGTTGGCGAATGTAGTTGCTACCCATAGTCGAAGACAGCGTCGTCATCATCACTTTAACCTCGTTACCATAAATCCTGCCTGTGCCCCCAAAAGAGATGTCAGAATCCACAGAACCTTTCCACAACCAAAATGGTAATAGGATAATTCAAAAGGAACTAATCGTCTATACTTACACTCATTCGCGTTGTTATACCAATGATTGAGTTATTCTCAACATTTCACCTCCAATTTCCCATCTCTCGCCTTCGCATGCCAACCACACATTGCATTACTCCTCCTCCCTCCTTACACAGTCTCTCATTCAATCCCTACCAACCGCCATCCAGTTTGTCCCATCTTCCTCCCGTCTACCCCTCTTTCCTTCTTACATGATCCTTGTGTACGTGCAGATCAATTTGAATCAAGTTATTTATAAATAAACTTTATTAAGTGGAGCAATACCTGTTATAATCCAAAAACTGGAGTATCGCTCAATTAGTGGTCAAATCGAGTGAATCGCAACACGATTTTAGCATCTTGTTTTACATGTGCTTGACGTGATTCGGCAATCTTGAATCTACGTTGTGCTATTTTCCCAACGTCTCAAATAACCTTTGCAGTACTCTGGTGCCATCAAAATAACAGCAAAAATTTGAAAACCTGTCGCTTATTCTTGTCTTATGTCCCCTAATGCGTTGATAGCAACAAAGCACATTCTTTGCTGCCTGTGCTTCATTTCATTCGCAAAAGTGGGTTTACTTTGCATGCCTTTCTCCCAACACGGAAGACAATGTTTGATCGTACACATTCAAGCCAATTTGCAGGTATTTCTTCGTCTATCAGGCATACTTTACAATGGAAGCTTATGGCAACGCATCAGTCTCTTCTGCTTTGTAGACATCTGATGCAGATTATTTAGGTGGATTGGGAACTAACGCTACTGTGCATGCAAAATTCTTAGGCGATTAGCGATAATGACGTTAAGTTATTAACTTCTTGCTTAAAACTGGTTACCTAGTAAGGCGCGAGCATCCGCTGTGCGGAGATTTGTATGTGTAATCGTGACAGCTCTGAGTTGTATCGGTCTGACTGTGTCAAAGTCATTAGACGTTGTTTGGTTGATACAATAGGACAAACCTCGTATCGATTTGGGCCACGTCACATTGCGATGGTGGTCAGGATGTTTTTAACGAAGGCGCGGTAATATTGCATGATCAACAGTTGAGATACCATTTAAAAAGCCACTGGATATTGAAATACAATCGTACATGCAAATGCAAGCGCGGTAACAAAACTTATTTGTGTTCGTATCAAGGTTCTGGAATGAACTGCCTTGGCTTACCTTCCACTGACGCACACCGATCCATGTGCTTTACGAATAGACATGCGCTCAGCATGAGATGCAAATTCCGCATTCGCTGCCGTTGTTCATTTTATCCTTGTTATTGCTACTCATATAGGTGGATTGCCATTAGAGTATTAAGAAGTGGAGCTAGAAATACAATATTAGACAGTGAAGAGTAGGGATTGGGCTGTAGACAATGGGACAGCGCAACATGGCACGAGTGAATCACCACCACCCAACAGAACTTGATGCAAAATGCATAGCATTCCACCACAAACAGAAACAGTTATAAAAGCCAGATGCTGTGGCTGAGTTCTTACTGAATTTCTTAGTTATTATGCATATTTAACGAACAGCTACCCATGGCAGGCCATTTTACTACACTAGACCCACCCTCGACTGAAAGTGATTGCCATTTTGAGCTGCTAGAAATCCAACCGCTCCAAGGCTTTCCTAAAACCATACTGAACAAGAACAGCATTATGGATAGCAGATTGACGAACAGAAGTGCGGTTGCGACGCCACTGATCAAAAGTATGATCCGCGGAGAAATGTTAATAAATTAACAATGCAGAAGTCGAGGATTTGCCTTCAGGACCATACAAATGTATGTGGCCTACCATTTTACAATGTCCGGCTGTGATTTCCATGGTGACCACTGCTCCCCAACCATCCATCGGGATCGTGGCAGCAGCACCGCCCAGCTCACTTTACTGCTGTAATACAGACTTACTTGTAATAAGCCTGTAAAGAAAGAAAAATATCAATTATTTACGAAGCAGAGCTTTGAAACTGCATGGTCCGCAATTTATGACCTGAATAGTCGAATAAACCACTATCTACTAGAGGCCTGGATTGTGGATTCTTACATAAAACCACCATTGGATTTCAAGTTTGCCGAAGGGGAAAATTTGGTTTTAACTCCATTTGTGATGTAGTATTTTTCCCACAATTTTTCCAAGTAAGAAGAGCAAATTGGCCAATATCAGGTGCGAATTGCATCACAGAAGTGAAGCCCATGGCAATCATAAAGTCGACCACTGCGTCAGAAATTGAGGACTTGTCTCTGATTTCTGTTACACAATTATTTCTTAATTGGATTTGCATTATTTCCTTAAATTTAAGTTCTCGTCATTATTAATTTCAGGAAGTTGTGTCACTTACTTAATTTATTTGGCTTGTAGGACATTTGTTTTGGACCATGGCGACCATCATTCCACCTAAGCCTAATCACACAAAGTCCGATAAAAAACTGTAGCGCTGCCATTTATAGCAGATTCTAGACCAAGCTGCGTTTAAAGGCACTTGAGGTTAGTTAGCGCCAGTAGCAGTGGTGACAGCTGTATTTGCGATGGTTGACATTTGAAACAGACGTGCCAGTCGGCGACGATGGTAAGGAGGAGGGGTGGAAACTACCCTACTTGCCTTGATGACAACACTGGTGACGTTAACATTGTGTAGTGGCCAGCGATCAGAATTTTGAGTCACGAGGCTCAAGCTCGTATCCGCATTGCCATCGCAAAGAATTGACTGCTTTGAGAAGGAGGTGTACTGCTTCGTTGTAGTGAATGTGGTGGTGGTTAACCGCGAAGGATCATTGTCGGTTCGTGGCCTAATGGATAGGGCGTCTGACTTCGGATCAGAAGACTACGGGTTCGAATCCCGTCGGACTCGCAAGGTTCTTTAGCTATGCTGCTTGAAGTAGCACCGTGCCCATACAACTACGAATAGCGAAAGGTTTGGTGTATGGTCTACCTACTTTGACACTGGAGGAGAAAAAGCATTCAATCGGACCAAAGAAGAGGAAATGGTACCGCGCCTATTGGAAGGCTCGATTCCTTAAAACCCACGTTATTAGGATGACGTTCTAAAATTTCGACCCGTCTCACCATCACCAACCCTCTACCTTCTTTACCCCCCTCCATCCCTTTTATCCTCTTTACATCCTCTACCACCTACCTCCCGCTACTTCACCTTTGCTATTCCAGGCATTCATATTTCACGCTTATTTTGCCCTTCCCCAACCCTTCTTCAATCACTCTCTTTGTCATTTTCTCTCCGACCAGAGGCTATACATTGCTGCGATGACATGTGGAATGGCATGTGTGGTAGTAAACTTGTGATCACTATTGCCACGCTTTGTCCAGACGTTCGGCCGCCATAGTTATAAACAGGTCGTGCTAGCATTGCATTATCAAATGCACAAAAATGTACATCAGGTACTGTGATCAGCGCTGTGTTGTGAACAGTGCGGATAAAGGGGTGCAGATGACGTGAGGTAGAGGAAATGAGAAGAAGTGCAAAGGAATAGAACGCTATTTGTGGCTGTGTGTGTCGCCATAAAATGTGATAAGAGGCGGAAGGAGGAAGGAAGAAAGTAAGTATTGATGAAGGAGGCTGTGATGATAAGGAGAGAATGTGAGGAAGTGAGGGAAGGGGAGAAACATGTGAGGGGAAAGAGGTGTAGACGGAAGGAGAATAAGAAAAAATGGATGGAGGTTGATGTGGAATCGGTTAAGAGAGAGTGTAAGAGAGGGGAGGAGTGATGCAGTGTGTGGTTGGCATGGAAAAGCAGCGATGGGAGGTTGGAGGTGAGGAGAGAACGAGCGGCATCGAGAGCACGGGGCTATGCTGCGTGGTTGCGGGTTAGCTCAAGAACCGATGACTACTGTAGTACACGTCGTGTAGCTGGCACATCTTTTCGCTTTCCACTTGTCTGTGATGGTCTTCGCTTCACCCTCTCCTCTCATTGCACTTACCCACTTTTCTGTGCATTCGTGGCATAGCACAAAGTGAAATGGCTTCGCATCTCATCCCGCTTCACTCTCCTCCACCGCCTTGCCTCTGTTTTATCATCTTCGTTAGTTTTTCATTTGTTCGCTGTGGCTTTGCTTTTGCACACACTGCTTCTGATGTTGCTTATCTTCCTGTATCTTTGCGCCTTACAATCCTTGCATTTCTTGTCGTTTGCTTTAAAGCCCTTCCTGAATGGCATCCAACTTAAGGCAAGATTTCAGTTACATGGCAGCAATAGTTGGCAGAGTTTTCTTTGCTCGCATGATCGTCCAGCCTCATTCAGTCCGTTTCATATTTTCATTTAATCAACTACCACTTTATGGTCATTGCTTTATTTGTAAATAGGGTCACTCTCGGACACCATTTTGCTTATTTAATTCAGCTGTTTCTAACGCCATTTTAGAGCCGAAAAAATTAGATTTGATGCGGTGTTACGCTTTACAATTAACAGACTTCATCAAATCAAGCCACTTAGGTCTATTAATCACTGGCGATAAAATAATTTTGAGAAATATTGGCTTCAAAACCGAGTTAAACCAAGTTCGTTTCCATCGACATCGAGAAGATGGGCAAAGAATACTGCATCAATTTTCAGACCTGTGGTTTAGCAAATCGGATGTGCAAATGATAGGCCTAACGATATCATTGACTTTGAAAAATCAAACTCGTGAAGGATGCTCGACGCCAGTGTAGGGCAGTCTGCATATCATAGAAAAACTGCACACCGTAATTGTTAGGAACCAAGATCCGAATCTCCAAACAAATCAGATAGATTTTTTCGATCTGAAATATGAAGAATGTCTTTTGCCAGAGTCACTGACAAAAGATAGTGGCTTTGATTGGCTTGATCACCTCATGTATGCGAAAACATTCCAGACGATGCGCGGACATAAAACGCCATGGCCGAATGCAAAACTTTCTTGCGAATATTTAAGGCTATGAAGGCCTAACGTGTTCCTGATATTAGAAGTTATTTCTTCAAGCATTCGAGAGCCTTAGCTTATTACTGTTTGACAAAAAGCTTAGAAAATTTGGCTCCAGCCAGCATTAATAAAATTTAAAAGGTTGTCAGCAAAGATGCCAAAACATTTTTTAAATTTTTCGCAGCCATTTGAAGCGAAATAATTTCTGACTGCTTCACGTTCTTATTCAGCTAAATTTATGGTACTTTTAGCATTAAACACTTTTCAGATTCAGAAGCTTTCCGCATATATGTGCTGACGCTTTTGTCCCTATTCCGGTAGTGGAGTTTCGAGGACATGGACCTCAAAATTTTAACTGCTATAAACCTCAATATTAAGGCCTTATTAGACACATTAATGTATTCGCGCAAATCAACTTTTAAGCATAGTTAATGAGGTCATTTTAAAGACTTGCCGTCGCTTGACTTCGTTTCATTCCCTCAACGGACTTCAATTTTCTTTCGATGCACAACGGGCATCGTGCCTGTTCCTTTTGAAACCAGTTTACCGGTTAGATGGGCATATTCTGTTACTGTAGCCACAAAGCAGACATAAAGTCAGAGGGAGCTCTGCAAGATGACAACTGACGACTTACGTAAAGCAACGCAAGCATGGGCATCTAACTACATGACAGATAACAATATTTTGGATCTGGGACGATGCAGCTTAAAGGATTACCCATCAAAACCTGAAGAGACACGCTTTCCACCTCTTTGCTCCAGCAATATCGACATCTTAAATGCCAAACCGAGGAAGAGGCCTATTAATGCACTGATTAATGCAACAACCTTCACAAACAGCGTTGGTTGGACTCCACTAATCACCCCAAAATGCCTCATAACTATGTCCATTTGGAAACAACATTGGATGTCTAGCATCATTTGCTGAAGAGTTTGCTTCAAGCTCCCCAAGCATTACGAAAACTCAGAAGAAGCTATTTATCACAAAAGTGGTGTAGGTTGAGGAGGTCATTAGTTTGTGTCGATACTGCAAAGCATTCGCTGTGGAAGCAGCCACTGCACTTGAGTCGCAGAACATCAAATGTATGCCTAGTAATGATCCAGTAGTCTATGCGAATAGAAACCCCACTATTTTGTGCATCACGCATTCTTAATTAGGAAAAACGCAGCACAAGTTCGATAACATTTTCCGAACTCACACCTAAAGATGGTAACCAACTAAATACTAGAATGTTGTAGATAAAACGGAAATTAAACTGGAGTCAATGAGTTGCGACCGGGGCAACTAGCTGATATCTGCATGGAAACCTGATTTCCCTTCTTTGAACGTTTGTAAAAGGGGGACACTGAAGTCAACAATTACCACATCGCTGCAGTGAGATCAGAAGGCTTTTTTGCCACTGTGCTCAGCCGCCTCCTAGTAGGTGGCTTTGGATGTCTGAAACAACCAACATTTCTGTCAGGTCAGGCATCTGTGTCACATTCTGGTACAGATACAGGCTGCAAGCGCAAACAGACCCGTTACGACTCAATGTTCCACGACTTAGAAAACAATGTCAATTCGCAGAACGAATGTCTAGGATGCAAAGGAAATGGATTTCTTGGAAAGTGAGGCGGCTATCAGGGATACTAGGACTACCAGAACAAATAAGTTAGTGGGTAAATGAATAAGCAAAGAAATTGTTAGCTTGAAGCCTACCATCTGATGAGCCAGAGAATGAAATGAATTCAATCAAAAGGAGCATTTGACAAACAGGACCTCAGCTGTGGTGATTCCATAGGCAAAGCCCAATGCAGCAGCTGCAAAAGGACTGCTTAGTGTGGTGGCAAATAATATATGTCTGTCGTGGGATTCTGTCACAATGACCCGGTCATTGCGTTGTCTGTAATGATGACGCTAATTGAAGCTGGTAAGTTGGATCAGCTCAATCCATGCTCATGAAGCCTAAAATGCAAAAAATTCTTTGTAACCAATAGGCAAGACAGATATCGGTCAGCCGATTCTGCAAGAAGCGGAATGTAGAGAATCGCATACCTCTCGTCTCATTTATTTAAGCCTGTTTTATCGAGACCAGTCATGAGAGGATAGATGCGGGACCATTGCACCAAAAGTCGAAAGTCATTCAAGCTTAGCTCTCTAGGGTAAAAATTGGGCATAGCATAAAATTCATTCGCTCAACAATTACAATGTCATTGCAGATTAAGTAGAATGAAGCGCGTAAAACGCTACTTTAATTCATATAACGCCTGGTTAACAGATGAAGAGAGTCCACACTTTGCAAGAGGAAATCTTATAAATTGCAGTAATCTGTTCAGTGACAATGGCACTTTAACCCTATGTTTACCTACAATGCCTGTTTTGAATGCCTTTTTTCTGATGAGACCAACGCTCTCACATTCTGGTATTGGATTTTGTTGCGTTTCAACTCCTGTGCAACACATTGTGCAACTTGCCTCCACTCCTGACATCTAACGTTATGCAGATCCGTACTCGTGTATTGCCCACATCATTTGTCCTCCAAAAGTCGACATATGCTCCGAGTCTACAGATCACTACATTGGCATCATTGTCAAAACTTCATAAGTGTGCATGAGCGAACAAACTTTGCCACAGTAACAGCCTTAAAAGTCTAAAGAATCAGCCGGTAGAGGCGTAAAGAAGCATTAAATGGAAAAGACCGGAAAGAAGGGAATTAGTGAGGCTAGTCAAAGGAAAGTAAAATATCGCCATCTGAAGTAGAGAAAGCTGGAAATTGTGAGGCCAAATGCGGTGAGGAGTACGCGTCGATGACGAGGAAGTAGAGAGGAGTGTGCAACCAGCTCGTGTCACATTGACGGAACCGTCAGTCACCTTAGTTCCATATTGACCTTCGCATTTCCATTATTTGCCAAGAGCGATGCGACCATAATCCCGGAACGGTCCACTGGCA
Source organism: Taenia multiceps (assembly GCA_001923025.3). Taxonomy (NCBI): domain Eukaryota; kingdom Metazoa; phylum Platyhelminthes; class Cestoda; order Cyclophyllidea; family Taeniidae; genus Taenia; species Taenia multiceps. The sequence goes on along the minus strand of CM010313.2, from coordinate 24,509,679 downwards.
CATTTGCTAGCTTGGCGCCGTGTAGTCATAAAAGTTCCTGCACATTTCATCCCCACATCCTGTTCAGTGGCCGCAATTTCGCCATAGCAGCTCTGCTCACTAAGTGCGCCAATGCCCGCGTCTTCTAGATTCCCTTAGGTGGAACGACAAAGTTCCCGAAACCATGGCGCAGTGACTTGCAACCTGTGTAGTTGTCGGCTCAAATTTGACAAATGTAGCCAGCATTTCCCTCGAAATGGTACACAAATGACTGGCATGACGAAAATGCTGGTTGTTTTGCATAACCAAAGCCACGGACTAGGAGGCAAGTGCATAAATTGGCAAAAGTGGTTCCATACCGCACTTGCAGTAATGTGAGATTTGCTGACATTTTTGTGTCCTTCCATAGACCTCCGTGGTCACCCTCCACTGATCCCGCTATTTCATGTTCTAACGTGCTACCACCATAACGCGTGAGTTAGGAAGGCGTTGTTTTCCGTATCCTACATAATTTATGGTTTAAACGTGTGATGCCTAAAACATGAGGTAAATCATTATTACAGACGGCTTAGATTATGGGATAAAATGCATTTGCAATACTGCGGCTCGAGTTCGTGTGGATTCTTTCTTCACCACTGTTTCGCAGCTTCCACAACAACTGATGGTCACCACAATTCCAAAATCCCCAGTTTGGTCTAATATCACTCGACGATGACAGGCCCGCTCTCAGCCTTTCCAATGAAGGTAAGACGTTAACCGACTCCAAACCGCTCTTGTAGTAAGATGTATAACGATGGCGGCAGAGGCTCATCCAATGTCTTTTGAGAATGTCAATGCGATTTCCAGAGCATTAATTGTTCCTTTCCTCATTTTAATGGTCGAGAATTCGATATGACAGAAGCAGAAAGGAGCTAGCTGAACACCTCAGTCGCAAATAGATCCACCTACTCGGTGGTGATTCGGATGACTAAGAGCAACTAGTTCTTTCCAGCTACCTGAGTTCTAAGCATCTGTATCGCCTTTTCTTGCCATCAAATTCATACAGTGTTCCCTAATTTGATGCTAAACAAATCACCTTTATTTTTTCAAATGTGGCGAATGTTGTAAGCTTACCCAACTTTGACCCAAGGTTGGCCTTGCATCGTACTACCATGAGAAATTGCATATCGTTTGACACCAAGGCAGAGGGATATAACATTGAGAAGGATGTAAACGTCACATCCACATGCCACAGCCTCCATTACAGCAAACCATTGCACGATAGAGCGCAAGACTATACAGAGCAGAGTTTCTTGAAATGACATCTGTCGCAAGATGGATGTAAACTTGAAGAGAGACTTATGCTTCTATCCTGGCCAACTCCTTTGAGCTTCTACTTTAGCGATTTATGCAGATGGTGGCACAAGGGTCGATGAGCTTCAAGATGGCATGAACACTCTCAGATGTAAACCAGTAGAGCTGAGCTATTAAGCTTAACGCATAATGTGGAGCCAGGCCCCTATCTTTGCATTCTCGTTTCCCACCGCTCATGAGGCGTTAGAGAAGGCCCTACCAAATGGGTAGAAACTCAATCAACTACGATGAATTGCGTATACAGTTTCAATGTCCTAGATGACTATGGCCAGCATGAAGAGGATAGGCGAATTGGTTTCGGTGGTGGAACCAGTTGCAATCTGTAGCGCCGCATAGGCGTACTCATGTCAGCTTTCAGGTTATAGATGTAAGGTTTGACTCAACGAGGTAGTCTGTGAGTGAAGTGAAACATCCCCGAACAGCATTTTCTTGTTTAAGCATGGAATCTGCTGAAAAGCCATCAAGGCCAAAGAAGGTATTCGCTTATAAAACTAGAACAAAAGGGACTAGCTAGTGATTTTGACAATCGATACTATGCCCTCTGATTGCCTCAGTTATCGCCATAGCCAAGTATTGAAGTAAATAACAAACAAGTAAACAGCTTTAAGAATAACGTGCAAAGCCTACCTTAATGGTTAGTGAAATTGTACAGCAAATCCTATGGCAGCTTCATTTTACACCACGAAGCCCTCTCCACAATCTATCAAGCATTTTGCCCGCGATGCAGCGTTGGTGCAGCAGTCAGTGGTGAAGTGGAGCAGAGTTGATGTTAGGTGACTAGAAGTCAGTCTTAGGAGACAAAAGTGCAGGTTGATGGATGGGCAGTGCTCTAGAACACAGACGCTCGCACCTTCATTCCTAAGAAGTTGTCCAACTTCCGAGCCCACGTGCGCTCACACTGTTGCAAGTGCACTTCAACTTCTGCTTCAACCTCTACCTATCTCGGTCGATCATTGTCAGTCAGTTCATCCACACACACTCCCTGCAGGTGTCACTGGATAGCCTCGTTACCTGCTACAATGTTGGATTGCAGAGACCACTACAAGTTAAAATATGCTTGACGGAAAACCCAGTCACGTCAACCAAGTGGTTAGCTACGTCGCCGTGAGAATGCCTCAGTCTATTGCCCTTGACCGTTCTTCCTTCACAAAAAGGCTTTGTTATGCCTTTAGAGGGCTGTACGCACCAATACCCCTTCTTTATACCTTAGCGCCACCACTGATGGTGCAGACATCGCGATGCCCTAAACTGCGTTGCTTCATTTCAAATAAATTTTGTGCTTGTTGGTTGCTCAATGTTAGGAAGCAGATAAATTGCAATTTGGGAAACGCTGCTTGAAAAATTTTGCAACCCAGTGCGGATACTTTTGCTTGGTCGTTGGAAATGGCAAGTTATCAGGGGGTCTAGAGACTTAGAATAAATATTTTGCCTCGCTTCTGGATCCAGCCGACCCTGCCATTAATGAAAGAGCTGAAGTGGAAACGTCGGACAGGGTTAAATGTCAGCAAACTAGTGGGGAAATGTGATCGAATTAAGAATGAATTGATTCAGATTTGTCTGACTTCCCTGTTCGTAAAATGTTGAGAAATGGACAAGTATCGAAGAATGCAATGAAGGAAGGATCCCACAGCTCCACACATGTGCATTTTGTCAGAGAAGCCGTGCAGGATGGCAACTGTCAATGGAAACAATATAAGATTCCACGATTTCGCTTTAATGACTTGAGGAAACAATGCATTGACTTGGAGGTACAGGCCTATTTCCTAGCCTGAACTACGTTCCCAATCCAGGTACGAGGGATCCAATTCGTCGACTGCTTGCAGTACATAGGATAGGTTGTCCAATCCAACGAAATGGCTTTTAGCGAAGAGCTTGCTAAGGAGTGGCGCACAATCTGCAGAGAACCAAGTGCCTGCACATAGCAACCGCTTTTATGAAGTGGCATGGTTAAACAAGATGTTTGGCAATGCATAAGCAGTAAGAAGGGCATCGGCAGATGTGAGGGTAGCGCTCGGCAACCCACGTCCACCTAGCGCACGCGACATTACACTGAGTACTCGTCCCCATCCCACCAATGCATAGCCCACCAAGCAGTGCAAACTCATTCCAGAGTAGTCGGCGACGCAAGCATTGTGCGGCAGTCAATGGTGAAATAGTGAGGGTAGAAAGCAGAAGAGAGGAAATGAACGAATAGAGGTAGAGTGCCGGCCCACGGAAAGGACATTGACCTCGCGACCCTCTCGCACTGAACTTGCACGAAGTAGCCCAACTGCCGTACAGGCGACTGTTCGAACTTGGGCAAGATTACCTCTTGATAATCAGTCATTTTTAGCGAATGCGAATATGATGTGTGATAGTGGCGAAAGTTCCTGCCCCACTGGATTTCTGAGATTAGTGCGAGTGGAGGCACGCCGGTCTAGCATTCAGCTACTTAGTTCGCAATGGGAGTGCCTCAGTCCCTTACCCAATATACTGTCCGCCCAGCTATCACAATATTTGCCTTCTCATGCAACGCTGCTTTCCTTGCGAATTCCGCAGAGCACTACTTCACTAGTGAGCATTTTATCAGCAGCAAACAAAATAGAGTCTTTATGTTAGTATTTCATCAAATGTGTTTGGCAGCTACCTTTAAATCAAATAAACTACAGAATTAACCCTGTCGACGCCTTGTATGACTGCCATTCACTGCAGCAGAAAAAAGCGGTTTTGTACTCTGCCTTTGGTTGCTGAGCATTCTCGATTTATTAAGTGACAACTTATGTGCACAAGGTAGTAAATTGTTCGATGTGATTTCGGACGCTAAAATTTGCAGAATTTTGTGCAGCCCAAACATTACTTTCCTAGCATGCACACTCTGTAGAAAACGTTAACTTTATTCATTATATTTATTACAAGTTGCCTATGAACATTATGATTTGCTTGCCTTTCTGCATTCGCCAAACAATGTTCCACACATTTCTATGTGCCAATTAAATTTAGGCACTGCATTCAGTTGCAGGAATCCAAACTCTTATACTTACTTTTGCATTTTTCACAATTCCTTTGAAAAACTGTTCTGCTCCTACTCCACTATTGTTTTCTTTAAAGTACTCCAATGTCTTAATTACCATAAAATGTGGGATTGATAAGTGGCTCAGTCTAAAACACGCCAGCCTGTTATCCTTAAGTCCATCCCATCCATTTGCATCGAAGCAGCGGTAACCACTAGAGCTGTGTGGAAATCATGCCAGCTAAAGTTTCATGTTCAGCACTACTATTTCGTGGAATGTTCACGACAAATATTCCATCATTGGATTGGGTATCTTGCAACGGTGGCATCTGCGATTCGATTGCGCCTAAGAGCATGAAGTGCCTCTCAGTTGTAAGGCTAAATAACTTCACCACAGGAAGGCCATCGAAATGCTTTAAGCGTTGTTGCATTTCAAAGTAAGCAGGCTTTGTGCTTGTCAAAAGCACCACCTCCTAAACGGGCAGTAACAACGGATAAGAGATGATGTAAAGCGCCGTTGCAAATAAGCGCCGAGGAAGATTGTACAACTACGTAAAAAAGTGAAGCGATGCACCATGAGCAAGCAAAAGGTAGCGTACCTGAGACTGACTGCTTGCACCATGAACATAATCAAGTTTTAGCTCGATATATGGCCTGTCTCCTCCGAATTGGGAAAGCAGAAATAACATCTGTTAGTCGGTTCAACCTGTGTGATGAAAACCTGCTTCGTACAATTATCTCCTTCCAACTGCCGGCAATTAAAACAGCTAAGCAAAATGCAAAATGTCATTTCTTTAAAATTATTATTTCTCTGCTCATTTAGAATCCACCAACTATCAGTAGAGCTAATTCGCTTAGAGATCGCATTTTGTTGCATAAAAGTTAGAAACAAAATTTTGGCATATTGCATGCTTTGCGTTAACCGGCACTAATATTAAGTGCAAAAAATTGTAAAATGTAAAATTACAATTTCGCAAGTGAAATTTTCTTTTCAATTTACTGTTGTCACGGCATACGCCCTCTTTGAGATCTCATACTAGTTGCTACTGCAACTAGCATGAGAGCCAAACTTACTTCCACACAGCACAAACATTCTTTTATACTTTACACTACTGCCAGAACTGGATCGACCCGATCAGAAATCCCACCATTTTGCCTGTAGTTTAGCCAGAGCATGTCATTGTTGTAACACGTTTGTGTTATCTAAGGTTAATTAGTGACCTAGTAGCAACAGCATTTATTGGTGTTATGTTCTGTTGGTTCGAGTTTAATTTCGGCGAATAGTACAACAGTTGTTTGGTTAGACCTGTCAGCCGCTACATTTGTTGGGTCATCTGGCAAATTGAAAAGCTTTTGTTTAACTTTAGATACAAGAAGCTTTGAAGTCTACACCTTTCGGCACCTTACACACTGCTCATCTACAGTATTTGTTATTCATTTACTCCATTTCTACCAATGGACAGTAGACGAATCTACACATAAAAGGCACTATGTGCTACAAACTAGGTTGTCCCTATTAGAGTTATACCTCCTGAGACTAACGCATATATTTAATAGGTGCATTAAAGTTTTACGGATCAAAACGCCCATTACTCCAATTGTCTTTACGGTCTCAAATGGTTCAGGTGTTGATTAGCTATAAATTAAGTAAAACCCAGGCAATATAGGAAGCAGTGCTGTCGGGTTAAATCCGCTTGTTTTTAAAATTACAACGCTGCGATGACGTGCTAATCCTGGTACGTTTGCATGCAACGATTGGCAACTAATTTTTAGCTAATCTGGTTGACGCCATAAACGCAATATGCTGACACATGATTCTGTTAATCTGAGACATGGAACTTCTTGCTCTCAAGTGGACAAATAAACGGCCGCACTGATTTAAAGCAGAAGTGACAGAGTGAATGTCAATAGTTCGATGCGGGGTAGCCTTGCTGTAAAATGGAATTATTATCTAAATTCAGTTCCGTATTACCATGCCAGCATCTACTAAAACAAGAGATAGCAGCAAATCATGGGACGAAGTCGGTCGCACACAATGTTAAACCACTGTTCTATCAGGAAAAAGAAAAACTTTTTTGCAGTCTATTTCCTCACCATCAGTGTGTATATGAAAGTAAAATTATTATGACTAGGTCCTAATTAAGTGAAAGTTAGCGAAGGAGAAGGAGGACAAATAGCTCCTCTGTGCGTATGCATAAATAGGCATGTTACCTAAGGAGGCCTTTGTCATAGCACTAATATTTGATGAATCCTAGTCTAATAGCTTAGCCCCTGCAAGTAGCAATCCAAATTCATAAGCCTCCTTATGATTTTTACGACAAAACAGTGGGGCGCATTAATAATTTATTGAAAGCTCACAAAATGCATTTGTAGAATATTTGGTGGAATATTGTCTTTGGTGGTTCGAAAAGGGGTGTTATGTGCGCAAACATTTTAGCATTGCCAGTATGTTGCTCACTATGCGTCAGCGGTAACTACCAACGCCTGACATAATGACCCTACTTGCAACTTAATAGTAGACTGTTTTGCAACGAAATCGCGTGCCTAGGTATATGGAATGTAGAAGAGTGCTGCAAATTGGGTTGGCAGTAATCAACATTTCAATCAAAACTCAGTCACTACATCCGACCAATGAGTTTATTTAATTTAAGCAAGTTGCCCTGTTTCATGCGCATTTATGTGAGCTCACGTGGTCACACGTCTCGATGATCGAGAGACGTCTTTTTGACGCTGAAGCAATCTTAGCCTTTTTGGTGAAGCGAAACCAACTTTTTCTCCCTTCGCCAAAATACGTCAACGCCTCCACCATCGATATGTTTAAAAATCACCAAAGAAAATAAAGGACTACAAAACCAACACCATTTACAGGAAACAGTCATTGTAATCTCCCATTGATAAGATCAGCGAAGCAGCTACCACGGAATAATATTAAGCGAAGGCTGGTACTTTGTCAACTGTTCAGCCCAGACAACAGTAAACAAAAGTGCCATTAGAGGCAAAACGGGACAAAGATGCGAATGGAAAGCCCTGAGTCCAACATCAGCATCATCATGCTAATGAAGCTGGCACTTTCGTACAACCTAGTCACAGCTGACGTCCAAAATTGTGCAAGCAATGATAAAGGCTCAAATTGAAATGGATGCAACATTACATTTGTTTCCAATGTCGAATTTACTTCCGTACGTGGAAAGAAGAGGGACCATCCATACGTTTGGCCGTTAACTTTTACGAATTGTTCAAGGGGCCTCATCGGGAGTGATTGTGGTAAGCAATCAGATGCCCCATGCAAAAAATAGTTGGGTGAGGCCGAGCATTCGAGAGCGAGAGTAGAAAAGAGAAAGGAGGAGGAGTAAGATTTAGTTACATTCAGTCTCGCGGTTATTTATTCAATACCTCTCCATTATGGTTGCCGTTGGAGTCATCACTTGTCTGAATGGTTCTCGAATGCATCGCGACATGAGGTGAGCCAAGACCTTAATCTTCGCGTCTTCAAGGTTGTTGTTAATTAAATGGATGAATTTGGCAATCTCTAATGATGTAGGGCAAACTCGTCCTCCGAGAGTACAAGCCTTCTTCTTCACAAGAGCATCTCAATCACCCATATGCCTTGAACATTAGGGTACGAAACTTGCTTCTACAGTGCAAAAATCTGCGCAAACAACTGATGTGGTCACTGCAGTGGATTGCATGTGTGAACTTGCCTCTGACCACTAGGACGCAGGATCTGCAAGGCCAATCTCATATTTTAAACAACAAGAGTGTGGGTTGTAAGTCCAGAAACAGGTAGCCACAATCGGTCAAGAGGCTAAAGTATGCATCTGTCGCGCTGCTGGAAGGAAACAACGAGTGTTGAACAAGCACTTAGATCAAAGGCATCTTCACTTCAAGTACCAGCTCATTTATGCGTTTCAGGCTAATGAAGAGTTGTTTTTCTCTTTGCTGACAAAAATGTTTGGGTTCATTCAATGCACACTAAAATGCAATGCTTCAAAACCCCCCGTACATTGAAGAGCCCTTCTTAACAAGCAACGGCTCACCCTCTACATGGAAAACTAAATTGTAAATGGCTCTTCAATCAGAGCATGTGACGAAGCAGCAGGCGTTTGAATTGAAGTGGACTTCAGTAGCATGAACTCATTATTCAGAATTTTGGCCAAACAAGCGACTATCACTCCTTTCGAGGTGCTCACGATGCTCACCACTTGAGGCATCCTGTCATTAAATCTCTTAGAGATTTGGCTTTTCAGGTTTACTAAGGCAAATCAGAGCCCGCAATGCTGTCAGCTGCTCTTCCCACCTCGCCAGTTAATCGGATTCGCATGCACTCTGGCTATCACATGCACACATCTCCCCATGCACCCTATTCACTCACATCACCCTCATTGTTCACGTGTTACGTTTGTGTTCCTCAAACTACTTGCTCTTGACAGAAAATGAGTAGTATAGGTCAATTATACAAACTGAACATCACTTCATAGCTTGTTACTACCAATTACGCTGATAAAGAGCATAGTTGGATAAGCGAATGTAGTGCTTGTTGCAATGAGAAAAATGATAATTGAAATGACAGTCTCCGGCCGGTGTAAATTCATGGAACAAATGATGAGGCAGACTTTCTGGTTGATTGAAGCGGAGGATGGCAGTACCTCAGAGGCAAAGTCTGACAGTGGATCACGCGATTTACGAGTAAATTAATGCACCCCAATCCCTACTTCACGTTCATTCACTGATCGCAGTCTCGTTACTCTAACAATTTTGTAAGTGAAATGAGCTACTGGTAAGTTTGGTGAGCTACCTTCTTAGCTCTGCTACATCTAAAATTAAATGTCGTGACACGCTATGCTTGTTATGACTTCATATCCACCACAAAATCATCAGACTCACCAGTTGTCAATCTGGAACGAAATCACAACCCTCTTCTTCCAACCACTGAGTCAACGCTACTTGCAATTAACGTAGACACCAACTTGGCTCGATGTGCCATCAACTACTCTCCTTTTCCACCACAATGCTTTCTAGGTTTTCCTCTCGACTGTCGGCTTACGTTGAGCTAGTCGTTAAGGAAGAACCTGGCACAATGATGACAGGATACCAAAGGAGACTTTTGCTCTTCTTGAATGAATAACGTTTTCGGTCACTAAGTGCACCATGCATTCTTGTCAGTATTTTCGATGCTTTTAGGACAGTCTCCCTCCTAATCTCTGTTGCACAGCTTCATTGAGTCATTGCCCGCACACTTTACTTGGTCTTTAAATCAGTCAGTACATTTCACAGTGACCACTAGCGTGTCGCACTTCTATCACATTTGAAATAAAGTGTAAATTGTGCAACGTGATAGGTGCATTCTATGAGTAAACGGCGAAAGACAGAACCCCAGAAGTCTAGCATTGTAGAACAGTGTTGAAGTTATGACGGCACAACCTCAACCTTGGTAAACTGGAAAGGAGCAAAGGAGGTGGACAAGTGTATGCCTTTCTGAGTAGCGACAAATAAAAGGCTATAGAGGTAACTCGTTCTAGCCCATGGTGTAGTTCTTCTGCTAACGCCATTGGCAATACCTCTGTAGCCCATTGTTTGTCGCTACTAAGAAAAGCGCTTTCTTGTTTCGTTCACTTGCTCCTTCTAAGACTGTCAAAGCTGAGTTTGCACCCCTAGCCGTCATAATGTTAACACTTTCCTCTCATTGTAGACGTTTGGTAGTGCTGCATTTCGGTATTCTCTCTTAGGTTGCATTAATGATGTTGAACAATTTACACCATTTGACATGTGATCGTAGAGGAATGCAACACGAAGTGTTCATCGTGAAATATGCATTGACAACCATAATGTCAGTGTAAAATATGCGAGGGACTGAATGAATGTAGCTGTATAGCACGGTGGAGGAGGGAGACTGCCTTGAGACATCGCAAATGCTGACAAGGATGTCCTGGGGCCCAATGATTGATTTTCCATCACACAGCGAAGAACAACATTTGCCGCAGCAGAAGGGGGCAATTCGTGAACAAGCATGCTATTCATCGGTAAGTAGCCGAAATCTCCTTTGATATGTTGACGTTATTGTGCCAGATGCTTTTTTATTAATTTGTTCAAAATCTGACGATTGGAAGAAAAACTAGAAAACATTGCAGCAGTAAAGGAAAGCAGTCGATAGCAAATAGCGTCTACCTGATGCCTACACAAAGCAGTCGCAATATTGGCGCTCAGTGGTTGGAAGGAGTGGTTGTGATTTCGTTGTAGACTGATAACTCATGGGGCTGGCCACCTGAGGTGAACATGCAGGCGTAACAGGCGTGACATACTTTAATGCCTGAGTTTAAGTAAGCTGGAGCTGAAAATACACCCTTGGTTTTCATGCGAGAACGCTTAAGAAGGCAGCTCACCAATCATACAATAACAAGACTAAATTTAGGGAATGGAGGTGAATTGGGGCTGGAGGTGCATCCGTACTTTCGAGAGGCAGGTGACCACTGTCAAAACGCTGTCCATGAGGCACTGCCATCTTCCGCTTCAACCAGCTTAAATGCCTGCTCCACCATCAACTACGCTAACGTGCATTAACTGGAGACTGACATCTCAACCATCATTTCTTGAATGCTGCAACCACCACATTCACTTGTGCTCTGCACTAACGAGCATTCCAACAGCACCACCTGAAGCCATAACCAGTTTGATTTATTTAGCACAAAAGTAGCACGTGATAGGCGGGGGATGCCAAAGTGCATGAGCTTCTGTCTGAACGGCAAGGCAAGAAGCGTGTCTGAGATCAGAACATGCTCAATTTGTGCTATGAAAATTTGGAGAGGTTGATCCTTTAAGCAAACTAACACCAGGACGTCAAATGTCTTGGGCATCAACAGTGGTTACGAACACCAGTCAGGCAATGCATTAGACCCGTTATGACTAGAACATTAACACACTAATCGCTAAATGGAAATTCGACAGTTGTTCTGGAATTTCAACTGCGAAATTGGTTTTGACTAATATCTTTGGGTGGCCAACAGAGAGGTAAGTTAGTAGCCATGTTTTCTGCGGCACAATGGTGCGAATTTTCAGGTCCGGTTGGAAGGAATGAATATCGTTGGGGTGATTCGCAACGTCCCTTTTTGCGGTTAAACCATATCAAGCGGTTTCGCAACACAAAGTTGCTCCAATTGCCATAGTTTGACAAGGGAATTGGCAAGAAGACAAGTGATACATCCCTTCAGCTCAAGGCATGGAACAATTGACTACGTATGGCATCCAGTCCACAACATCAGGTATGCCTACACATGAAAACAACAGAAGCAAGTTCCCTTTGTTATGTGGGCAAAAAATAAAAGAGCTATTTGTGGCAACCTGTGACAATTCATCGTCATAGTTTTGTAGCTCTGAAAGCTGACCTCTTCGACATCTGCCCCATTCATTGTCAGTGGAATCATTGCAGCAAGCTCTAAGTGCATGCGGAAGACTTGAGCATACAGCGCAAGTCTTGGTCAAGGTGAAAAAGGGCATCGCATCGACTTTAGTCGCAGAAGGGCACACACTGTTGGGAAAGCGTTTTTCTAGAGCCTATTGGTCAGACTAGATTAGATTGTTTACAGGTGCAGGTTTGCAGGGTAAGTGGGCTCCTAATGGGTGCTATAATCGTTTCTAGTAGGAGGAGATGAAGCAATTCCCTTCTACTCAACGCTGGTAGAACAGCGCAGGCATTGCGACGTTGCCCATTATCAAGTTGACGCCCAAGGTTGCACGTGGCAGTACATAGTGCTCATGAGGTGCGTAGAGGAGCAGTGATGAGTGGAAGTGTTTGTGCTTGGACAATGAGAAAATGAACAAATAGCTAAAGATTTGAGTAGGGTATTCACCACTATCTCGAGATGAGCAAAGCAAAATGGGAAAATTCTGCATTGTGATCATTAACTTTCTAAGTGGGTTAGAACAAAAAGAACATTTTGACAGAAGAATGCGAAGGCATTCTCGTCTGTTTTGCGGGAAGTGTCGCCATTTAATATTCGAGGCTGAAACCTACATCAGATGGCAAAGCACGAAATGTGACGTTAGTTGCGATTCTATCACGACGGTCGGACAGTCATGTGATGTCTTAGAGCTCTATGAAGAGCTTCTTGCATGGGCTTGAACTCGGCTTCCGTCCATGGTGGGTGGTCGCTAGTGCTTCCTATTTGACCCTGGGACACCTATTTTATAATCATAGGCGTTGGCCTGCTCGACGGCTGCGTTGAGAGTGGAGTTGGGAATGCGCCCTATACTAGCGAAATCGCGAGGTGAGAGACGGTGGCGAAGATGCATTTATTTCATTGCCTTAGCCACGCCACCATTGTGACGTGATTCTGCCCCATCAAGGAGAACATTTCCAGCCACCCACAGATTACGTCAGCAAGTGATGTGGCGCGAGTGTCAGTAGTCAACAACTTGCACCTTATGTCATCGCCAAATTCAGTCAGCGCGACAGGAAGTAGTGATGCTGCTGTTTGAGCTCCTTTAGTGCAAAGGGCATATCCAACGTATTCTTCTTTTACCAACTAAAGACACTATTTTTTACATTGGAAACGGTTGTTTCGAGTGTGATTTATTATAAGGTAGTTGCTAAAACATCGTGTTCCAATAGAGCAACAAATGATGCGTGGTTGAGCTAAATATAAATCTAATGGTAGCTTAAACAGGATTTGCACGCAAAAGCATGTTAAGGAGACGCAGCTCGTTTTGCGTCGAGATTAGGGCACTGGCTTAATTATCTTAATAGTCCGCAACTTCTGCGATGGCTGGGGAGAGGCAAGGAAACCTTGCATCAAGATTATCAGTTCGTTGGTTCGGCATGAACTGACTATGGGCTTAGTGCTTCACCATGGTCAAATCAGAGGGAAGCTTCTACTGCAGTGAGCGCTGTCACTCAGGAAGAAAGTCGTCTCAATCAGTCAGGGTTCGATCGCCTCCTATTACACTCGTGGACGCGGTGGTGATGTCCTGAACGCACTACAAATGCTAAACCTACATGCATTATAGGCCGATAAAACGGGTTTTCCATGTGTGGTAGAGGATGGAAGATAGGGTAAGAGAAATCACTACCTGCGCTAACAGCTTCTTACGTCAGCAAAAGTGCTTCCATTGTCGTGCTACGAGATTACTCACCGAGACCTGAAGTATGGTTGGTAGCCAAACTGACAGTTATGGGTCATGTGCTATGGAAATATGCACGGTTAATCACCTTACCCGTGATACGACATTGCGCGTGAAGCAATGCACAATGCAGACTGATGAATGGTGAGCATTACGGATTCAGCGTGGGTGAGTAATTACAACAATCCTAGCAGGTTCATAACAGGTCACTCCAGTCCAGGCCAAGGTAGAAGCGAGTAGCTAGTGTCACACACTTCTTGCACGTTGATCTCGTAATCGAGCAATGTCCAAAAAGTCTCATTGAAAGACCATCATATAATTGCAAGTTCCTTGGGACGTCCACCTCTCCAGCCTCACCGCTATTCGCCAATGCACTGGCATTTCAGTGCAGCAAACATTCCTGTGTTTTTTAGCAAAAAGGATGATTTGGGAAGATCACACATGAAGGAGGGCTAAAGTGTAGCATAGTAGTGCCAGGAGCACACGGCCCAACAACACGAGGTTGGTTTTGAGCCTTTGCTTCAGCTCACTTTGATCAAATTGTAAGCCTGCATAATTTGCACGAAGGTGAGTTGCACCAACACAAGACTTACACTTTGAAAGACATACCTCGACGGCATCAAACGCTCAGTTCGTTTATGCATGGCACTCTCTATCAATACACCTTTCGGTGTCAGTCCATGAAACATTATTTCAAAGAAGTGCATTATACTACTTGCATCTTGTCAATAGCAAGCAGTCAGAGCAGCATGGTCGTGTGGCAGGAGGATGGACGGCGGAGGAGAAGCACACTCTACTGCAGATGGCCTGCTACTCCACCTCTGATTTAGCATCAACATAACGCTAGTGGAATTCGGCATCATCATGCTCCCTAAGTCATTTAGCATTTAGTAAGTGTGCTTCTAGTTGCGATGAGCAGCGATTGTAAAAGAATGTATTTGTCCCACGGTGCAGAAGATTAGGCAATCGAATGCAGCCATTAAAGCCTAAAATTGAAACTGCGTTAAGCATAATCTGATTGAACAGATGATGCAGTTGGAGGGCACTTACACTGATCATTGGAGCGGTGCCACTTTACCGACTAGAGGCTGCCGATAAAATGTTCACTAGTGAAGCAGTGCTTTGCGGAATTCGCAAGGAAAGCAGCGTTGCATGAGAAGGCAAATATTATGATAGCTGGGCGGACAGTGCATTGAGTAAGGGACTGAGGTACTCCCATTGTAAACTAAGTAGCTGAGTGCTAGACCGGCATGCCTCCACTCGCACTAGTCTCAGAAATCCAGTGTGGTAGGAATTTTCGTCACTATCACATGTCATATTTGTATGCACTAAAACTAACTGGTTATCGAGAGGACTTAAATTAGTGTTAGGAGTAGAGGTAATCTTGCCAAAGTCCGAACAGTCGCCGGTACGGGAGTTGGACTACTTCGTGCAAGTTCAGTGCGAGAGAGTCACGAGGTCAATGTCCTTTCCGTGGGCCGGCACTTTATATCTATTCGCTCATTTTCCTCTCTGCTCTCTACCCTCACAATTTCACCATTCACTGCCGCACAATGTTTGCGTCGCCGACTACTCCGGAATGAGTTTGCACTGCTTGGTGGACTATGCGTTGGTGGGATGAGGACGAGTGCCCAGCGTATAATGTCGCATGCGCTAGGTGGAAGTGGGTTGTTGAGCGCTACCCTCACATCTGCCGATGCCCTTCTCACTGCTTACCCATTGCCATGCATCTTGTTTAACCATGCCACTTAATAAAAACGGGTTGCTATGTGCAGACGCTTGGTTCTCTGCAGATTGTGCGCCCACACCTTAGCAAGCTTCGCTAAAAGCCATTTCGTTGGATTGGACATCCTCGCCCATGTACTGCAAGCAGTCGACGAATTGATCCCTCGTACCTGGATTGGGAACGTAGTTCAGGCCAGAAAATAGGCCTGTACCTCTAAGTCAATGCGTTGTTTCCTCAAGTCATTAAAGCGAAATCGTGGAATCCCATATGTTTCCATTGACCGTTGCCATCCTGCACGGCCTTGGCGAAACGCACATGTGTGGAGCTGTGGGATCCTTCCTTCATTGCATTCTTCGATACTTGTCCATTTCTCTACATTTTACGAACAGGAAAGTCAGACAAATCTGAATCAATTGAAAACTGTTTCAACCACGATTGCTCCACTCGTTTAATCATGTTTAACCCTGTCCGACCCTTCCAATTCAAATCTTTTACCAATAGTAGTGTCGACTGGTTCTGGAATTGAGGTAACATATTTGTTCTAATGCCTAAACCCTCTAATAACTTGTCCTTTCTAGCGATTAAGCAAAATATCTGCACTATATTGCTAAATTTCTTAAGCAGCTTTTCCCAAACTGCAATTTATCTGCTTCTAACATTGTGCAACCAAAAGCACAAAGTTTATTTGAAATGAAGCAATGCTAGGAATTTGTGATGTCTGCACCATCATGGTGGCGCTAAGGTATAAAGAAGGGGTATTGGTGCGTACAGCCCTCTAAAGGCATAACAAAGCCTTTTTGTGAAGGAAGAACGGTCAAGGGCAATAGACTGAGGCATTCTCATGGCGACGTGGCTAACCACTTGGTTGACGTGACTGGGTTTTCGTCAAGCATATTTTAACTTGTAGTGGTCTCTGCAATCCAACATTGTAGCAGGTAACGAGGCTATCCAGTGACACCTGCAGGGAGTGTGTGTGGATGAACTGACTGACAATGATCGACCGAGATAGGTAGAGGTTGAAGCAGAAGTTGAAGTGCACTTGCAACAGTGTGAGCGCACGTGGGCTCGGAAGTTGGACAACTTCTTAGGAATGAAGGTGCGAGCGTCTGTGTTCTAGAGCACTGCCCATCCATCAACCTGCACTTTTGTCTCCTAAGACTGACTTCTAGTCACCTAACATCAACTTGCTCCACTTCACCACTGACTGCTGCACCAACGCTGCATCGCGGACAAAATGCTTGATAGATTGTGGAGAGGGCTTCGTGGTGTAAAATGAAGCTGCCATAGGATTTGCTGTACAATTTCACTAACCATTAAGGTAGGCTTTGCACGTTATTCTTAAAGCTGTTTACTTGTTTGTTATTTACTTCAATACTTGGCTATGGCGATAACTGAGGCAATCAGAGGGCATAGTATCGAATGTCAAAATCACTAGCTAGTCCCTTTTGTTCTAGTTTTATAAGCGAATATCTTCTTTGGCCTTGATGGCTTTTCAGCAGATTCCATGCTTAAACAAGAAAATGCTGTTCGGGGATGTTTCACTTCACTCACAGACTACCTCGTTGAGTCAAACCTTACATCTTATAACCTGAAAGCTGACATGAGTACGCCTATGCGGCGCTACAGATTGCAATTCGCCTATCCTCTTCATGCTGGCCATAGTCATCTAGGACATTGAAACTGTATACGCAATTCATCGTAGTTGATTGAGTTTCTACCCATTTGGTAGGGCCTTCTCTAACGCCTCATGAGCGGTGGGAAACGAGAATGCAACGATAGGGGCCTGGCTCCACATTATGCGTTAAGCTTAATAGCTCAGCTCTACTGGTTTACATCTGAGAGTGTTCATGCCATCTTGAAGCTCATCGACCCTTCTGCCACCATCTGCATAAATCGCTAAAGTAGAAGCTCAAAGGAGTTGGCCAGGATAGAAGCATAAGTCTCTCTTTCAAGTTTACATCCATCTTGCGACAGATGTCATTTCAAGAAACTCTGCTCTGTATAGTCTTGCGCTCTATCGTGCAATGGTTTGCTGTAATGGAGGCTGTGGCATGTGGATGTGACGTTTACATCCTTCTCAATGTTATATCCCTCTGCCTTGGTGTCAAACGATATGCAATTTCTCATGGTAGTACGATACAAGGCCAACCTTGGGTCAAAGTTGGGTAAGCTTACAACATTCGCCACATTTGAAAAAATAAAGGTGATTTGTTTAGCATCAAATTAGGGAACACTGTATGAATTTGATGGCAAGAAAAGGCGATACAGATGCTTAGAACTCAGGTAGCTGGAAAGAACTAGTTGCTCTTAGTCATCCGAATCACCACCGAGTAGGTGGATCTATTTGCGACTGAGGTGTTCAGCTAGCTCCTTTCTGCTTCTGTCATATCGAATTCTCGACCATTAAAATGAGGAAAGGAACAATTAATGCTCTGGAAATCGCATTGACATTCTCAAAAGACATTGGATGAGCCTCTGCCGCCATCGTTATACATCTTACTACAAGAGCGGTTTGGAGTCGGTTAACGTCTTACCTTCATTGGAAAGGCTGAGAGCGGGCCTGTCATCGTCGAGTGATATTAGACCAAACTGGGATTTTGGAATTGTGGTGACCATCAGTTGTTGTGGAAGCTGCGAAACAGTGGTGAAGAAAGAATCCACACGAACTCGAGCCGCAGTATTGCAAATGCATTTTATCTCATAATCTAAGCCGTCTGTAATAATGATTTACCTCATGTTTTAGGCATCACACGTTTAAACCATAAATTATGTAGGATACGGAAAACAACGCCTTCCTAACTCACGCGTTATGGGGTAGCACGTTAGAACATGAAATAGCGGGATCAGTGGAGGGTGACCACGGAGGTCTATGGAAGGACCAAAAATGTCAGCAAATCTCACATTACTGCAAGTGCGGTATGGAACCACTTTTGCCAATTTATGCACTTGCCTCCTAGTCCGTGGCTTTGGTTATGCAAAACAACCAGCATTTTCGTCATGCCAGTCATTTGTGTACCATTTCGAGGGAAATGCTGGCTACATTTGTCAAATTTGAGCCGACAACTACACAGGTTGCAAGTCACTGCGCCATGGTTTCGGGAACTTTGTCGTTCCACCTAAGGGAATCTAGAAGACGCGGGCATTGGCGCACTTAGTGAGCAGAGCTGCTATGGCGAAATTGCGGCCACTGAACAGGATGGGGATGAAATGTGCAGGAACTTTTATGACTACACGGCGCCAAGCTAGCAAATGTGCCAGTGGACCGTTCCGGGATTATGGTCGCATCGCTCTTGGCAAATAATGGAAATGCGAAGGTCAATATGGAACTAAGGTGACTGACGGTTCCGTCAATGTGACACGAGCTGGTTGCACACTCCTCTCTACTTCCTCGTCATCGACGCGTACTCCTCACCGCATTTGGCCTCACAATTTCCAGCTTTCTCTACTTCAGATGGCGATATTTTACTTTCCTTTGACTAGCCTCACTAATTCCCTTCTTTCCGGTCTTTTCCATTTAATGCTTCTTTACGCCTCTACCGGCTGATTCTTTAGACTTTTAAGGCTGTTACTGTGGCAAAGTTTGTTCGCTCATGCACACTTATGAAGTTTTGACAATGATGCCAATGTAGTGATCTGTAGACTCGGAGCATATGTCGACTTTTGGAGGACAAATGATGTGGGCAATACACGAGTACGGATCTGCATAACGTTAGATGTCAGGAGTGGAGGCAAGTTGCACAATGTGTTGCACAGGAGTTGAAACGCAACAAAATCCAATACCAGAATGTGAGAGCGTTGGTCTCATCAGAAAAAAAGGCATTCAAAACAGGCATTGTAGGTAAACATAGGGTTAAAGTGCCATTGTCACTGAACAGATTACTGCAATTTATAAGATTTCCTCTTGCAAAGTGTGGACTCTCTTCATCTGTTAACCAGGCGTTATATGAATTAAAGTAGCGTTTTACGCGCTTCATTCTACTTAATCTGCAATGACATTGTAATTGTTGAGCGAATGAATTTTATGCTATGCCCAATTTTTACCCTAGAGAGCTAAGCTTGAATGACTTTCGACTTTTGGTGCAATGGTCCCGCATCTATCCTCTCATGACTGGTCTCGATAAAACAGGCTTAAATAAATGAGACGAGAGGTATGCGATTCTCTACATTCCGCTTCTTGCAGAATCGGCTGACCGATATCTGTCTTGCCTATTGGTTACAAAGAATTTTTTGCATTTTAGGCTTCATGAGCATGGATTGAGCTGATCCAACTTACCAGCTTCAATTAGCGTCATCATACAAGACAGACGACACGACAGACAATATTATTTGCCACCACACTAAGCAGTCCTTTTGCAGCTGCTGCATTGGGCTTTGCCTATGGAATCACCACAGCTGAGGTCCTGTTTGTCAAATGCTCCTTTTGATTGAATTCATTTCATTCTCTGGCTCATCAGATGGTAGGCTTCA
Source organism: Taenia multiceps (assembly GCA_001923025.3). Taxonomy (NCBI): domain Eukaryota; kingdom Metazoa; phylum Platyhelminthes; class Cestoda; order Cyclophyllidea; family Taeniidae; genus Taenia; species Taenia multiceps. The sequence continues at coordinate 24,490,051 of CM010313.2, read as the reverse complement.
AGCTAACAATTTCTTTGCTATTCATTTACCCACTAACTTATTTGTTCTGGTAGTCCTAGTATCCCTGATAGCCGCCTCACTTTCCAAGAAATCCATTTCCTTTGCATCCTAGACATTCGTTCTGCGAATTGACATTGTTTTCTAAGTCGTGGAACATTGAGTCGTAACGGGTCTGTTTGCGCTTGCAGCCTGTATCTGTACCAGAATGTGACACAGATGCCTGACCTGACAGAAATGTTGGTTGTTTCAGACATCCAAAGCCACCTACTAGGAGGCGGCTGAGCACAGTGGCAAAAAAGCCTTCTGATCTCACTGCAGCGATGTGGTAATTGTTGACTTCAGTGTCCCCCTTTTACAAACGTTCAAAGAAGGGAAATCAGGTTTCCATGCAGATCATCAGCTAGTTGCCCCGGTCGCAACTCATTGACTCCAGTTTAATTTCCGTTTTATCTACAACTTCTAGTATTTAGTTGGTTACCATCTTTAGGTGTGAGTTCGGAAAATGTTATCGAACTTGTGCTGCGTTTTTCTAATTAAGAATGCGTGATGCACAAAATAGTGGGGTTTCTATTCGCATAGACTACTGGATCATTACTAGGCATACATTTGATGTTCTGCGACTCAAGTGCAGTGGCTGCTTCCACAGCGAATGCTTTGCAGTATCGACACAAACTAATGACCTCCTCAACCTACACCACTTTTGTGATAAATAGCTTCTTCTGAGTTTTCGTAATGCTTGGGGAGCTTGAAGCAAACTCTTCAGCAAATGATGCTAGACATCCAATTTGTTTCCAAATGGACATAGTTATGAGGCATTTTGGGGTGATTAGTGGAGTCCAACCAACGCTGTTTGTGAAGGTTGTTGCATTAATCAGTGCATTAATAGGCCTCTTCCTCGGTTTGGCATTTAAGATGTCGATATTGCTGGAGCAAAGAGGTGGAAAGCGTGTCTCTTCAGGTTTTGATGGGTAATCCTTTAGCTGCATCGTCCCAGATCCAAAATATTGTTATCTGTCATGTAGTGTAGATGCCCATGCTTGCGTTGCTTTACGTAAGTCGTCAGTTGTCATCTTGCAGAGCTCCCTCTGACTTTATGTCTGCTTTGTGCTACAGTAACAGAATATGCCCATCTAACCGGTAAACTGGTTTCAAAAGGAACAGGCACGATGCCCGTTGTGCATCGAAAGAAAATTGAAGTCCGTTGAGGGAATGAAACGAAGTCAAGCGACGGCAAGTCTTTAAAATGACCTCATTAACTATGCTTAAAAGTTGATTTGCGCGAATACATTAATGTGTCTAATAAGGCCTTAATATTGAGGTTTATAGCAGTTAAAATTTTGAGGTCCATGTCCTCGAAACTCCACTACCGGAATAGGGACAAAAGCGTCAGCACATATATGCGGAAAGCTTCTGAATCTGAAAAGTGTTTAATGCTAAAAGTACCATAAATTTAGCTGAATAAGAACGTGAAGCAGTCAGAAATTATTTCGCTTCAAATGGCTGCGAAAAATTTAAAAAATGTTTTGGCATCTTTGCTGACAACCTTTTAAATTTTATTAATGCTGGGGGAGCCAAATTTTCTAAGCTTTTTGTCAAACAGTAATAAGCTAAGGCTCTTCGAATGCTTGAAGGAAATAACTTCTAATATCAGGAACATGTTAGGCCTTTATAGCCTTAAATATTCGCAAGAAAGTTTTGCATTCGGCCATGGCGTTTTATGTCCGCGCATCGTCTGGAATGTTTTCGCATACATGAGGTGATCAAGCCAATCAAAGCCACTATCTTTTGTCAGTGACTCTGGCAAAAGACATTCTTCATATTTCAGATCGAAAAAATCTATCTGATTTGTTGTGGAGATTCGGATCTTGGTTCCTAACAATTACGGTGTGCAGTTTTTCTATGATGTGCAGACTGCCCTACACGGCGTCGAGCATCCTTCACGAGTTTGATTTTTCAAAGTTCAATGATATCGTTAGGCCTATCATTTGCACATCCGATTTTGCTAACCACAGGTCTGAAAATTGATGCAGTATTCTTTGCCCATCTTCTCGATGTCGATGGAAACGAACTTGGTTTAACTCGGTTTTGAAGCCAATATTTCTCAAAATTATTTTATCGCCAGTGATTAATAGACCTAAGTGGCTTGATTCTGATGAAGTCTGTTAATTGTAAAGACGTAACATCCGCAATCAAATCTAATTTTTCGGCTCTAAAATGGCGTTAGAAACAGCTGAATTAAATCAGCAAAATGGGTGTCCGAGAGTGACCCTATTTACAAATAAAGCAATGACCATAAAGTGGTAGTTGATAAAATGAAAATATGAAACGGACTGAATGAGGCTGGACGATCATGCGAGCAAAGAAAACTCTGCCCAACTATTGCTGCCATGTTAACTGAAATCTTGCCGTAAGTTTGATATGCCCATTCAGGAAGGGCTTTAAAGCAAACGACAAGAAATGCAAGGATGTAAGGCGCAAAGATACAGGAGATAAGCAACATCAGAAAGCAGTGTGTGCAAAAGCAAAGCCACAGCGAACAAATGAAAAACTAACGAGAGATGATAAAAAGAGGCAGGCGGTGGGGAGAGTGAAAGGGATGAGATGCGAAGCCATTTCACTTGTGCTATGCCACGAATGCACAGAAAAGTGGGTAAGTGCAATGAGAGGAGAGGGTGAAGCGAAGACCATCACAGACAAGTGGAAAGCGAAAAGATGTGCC
>CM010313.2:24451480-24487232 GCA_001923025.3 Taenia multiceps | reverse complement strand
TTGCTACAGAGAAAGCTTTAGCTCTATAGTCAAGCGGTGGGTTTCTTCTGCAGAGCAGATGATTAAATAGGCTTTGCTGGGGGGTTCTTACACAATCCACTGTTTATCGCTCGTTCATATGGTGATGTCATCAGCATTGAAAGCCACTGATAACTCACAAAATATTGAATGTACTTCACTCTCAAAAAGGCTTTTTTGTCTTCAGAATGGAAGATCTGAAGAAAATCTGGTTGAAACCGATAAGACAAATTCCGAAAGCCCCTCGCGAGCTAATGGTGGCGTGATTTAACTAATGTCGACGAGTTCTTCAATTCCTCACTGTAACAGCTTGTATTTCATCCAACCAAGTACATGGAGTCGAAAAGTCGGATGCAGTGCTTTGCACGCACTCGAAAGCACTCAAACCATACTAGACTTCTTTTTCTTCGGCGTTTGTCTTCGTTTATTTTTGCCTCTACAACATTTATGCAACTGCATTGGGTGCTATCTATGGTAAACTTCTAAATTAAGTGCCTTCACATTTCATTCTTTATGCCTTGCCATATTTTAAGTCGAAAATTTCTAACAATCAGCCAAGCATCCACTAGAGATGCCACACGACGAAATGACATCAAGCAAACTGTGAATAGATTTGTGCAAATTGCAAGATTACAAGAGGGGAATCTGAGGTACGTTGGTCCTTTTCGACACCTCTAATGTAAAGTCTGCTCACATTAAGCTGCGTCTGGCAATTTTGCGTGCCCTGCATACAGCTGCCGAATTCGTGCCCTCTTTTACTGCCACAACACACATGCTTTTATGCCACTCTCAAAGGCAAATGTGTCCATATTTTACCCAAATCAGCATCTGTGCAGCGATTTCAAATCTTCTGCTGATCCACACCTCCGGTTTGTTCTACGACTCGGTGTTTACAACCCCACCTTGTTATGTGGAATAGGATATACAAGTCGAAAGCCTCACTTAGGCAAGAGGGAAGATAGCTACTTGTGTCTGTTTTGGTTGGATTCGCCTGCTTACTTGGGAATGCATTTCAGCCACTACATCCCATGTCACCAGACGGAGTGGAGAGTGATATACTAGCGAGCATACATTAACTGCCATCATGTTAGGTATGGCATGGGGTTTCACAATCATGGAAAATGATTTCCGTTCTTTCACTGACAAAACTTTTAACTGTATTTGCTAATAATGCAGCTGAGTACTAGTCACCTCATTATCTGACGTGAGAGCACTTTTCACCTATCATAAACATTGATCGCAAGAGGTCTAACATTGTGGAGAATGTTCCTTTCAATCCACAACATCGTGTCAGCTAGGAATGCAGTTTGATGTTCTTTGTGAGCTTAATGGATAACTAGCTCCCTTGTGCTTTGCTCCCTTCCTCACCGTTCTTCCTTAATCGGATTTTACCTTCTCTGATTTGATCTGTCCTACCTAGCCCTAGATACGAGTACAATCTTAATAGTCTTACGAATCCGACTTAAAAGTAGTAAATATGAGCTAATTATTAACCTAATTTCTCTTCCTGAGTCCATTTTAGCCATTCCACCAAGTGAGTACTTTTTGTGTAGAGAGCTTTATCAGCTCTTCACTCCATCTCAACGTCGATGTCAATGGCAAGCTCGGTGGTAGAACCGCAGATTTTTACCATTTTTCTAAGAAAAAATACCAGCTCGGCCAACTCAATGAATCGCCATACAGGAAGTTATCCAACTTAACTTCGCGCGTGGAAGAGCAGTCGCAAGTGTAACATTGTAAGTTGGCATGCTGTGTTAGCTTTGCTGACCATGATTGCAAAAATGGAGATGCAATGTGGGCAGACGAGAGACCATCGAACCATCATCGCAAGGCCACGAGACGCTAATCGATTTTTTCACATGACCGACTGAACGTCACGGACTTTGCTAGCTTTCATTATCTGCACAATTGGACTGTCTTGATAAGCCACATCTTAAAGTTGATTGAGCGTACCACTATCTCTCCTCTTCATTTGGATCACCCTCATTATATTTATTTAGTTTGTTGGGTAATGCTACTTATTTCTGCAGCACCTTCTCCAACCCTAAATCCGCCTCCAAATTGGAAGTTCTTAGCGTACTCAGAAGAACTCAACCTTTATGAAGGTGAGTTGTTATCAATTCTGCGCCAAATTGCCCAGTATATATGGCGGTTAATAATTAGCTAAAGTCAAGTTAAGCCTTAAATACTTGCCCATAGACAGTTAGTATGGACCTCTTTATCCGGTCATCAGTATATGTATATCGTAAAAGCGGTGCCTTTTATGCCGTGTCTCAAGCATCTTTGGTGACTGCACATGAAAAGTGAGCACGCAAGTGAGGTTGTCTGACAAACCAAAAGTCCTGTAGATGGTTTGCTGCTTTTTTATCAGGCACTGTCTTTCGTCTCAATTGAATTATATCCAATGTGAGAGCTACTCAATGTGGACCTTGATATTGTCTCTTCGTATGGGCGAGAAAGTGACAACACCCGAGCGGATGACTCACAGTTTCCAGTGGTGTGCACCGAGGAAGGGAAGCAGATGACTTAGGCGACACAGGTGTTTTCCATTACACTTAGGATGCTGCATAGAAATGAATATGTGCATAACTCTTCGACTGTTTGCTGTACTTCTGCAACTTAGACACGGTAAACAGTAAGAAATCATTCCATGATAAGAAAACCACCTCACAAGAAACGGTTCACGAGGGTGTGGATTTAGATACGTTTGGAGAAGATGTGTAAAGGTAAGGCCTGTCACGATCCAATGACATATTGTGTGTCACATCGCAATTGTCAGTTCCAAGGCAAGTAAATCCCACCTATTTAACCAAGTAGAGTCTGACATTGGCCATGAAAACACACTGATGACCGATATGATGGGGGCGAGGAATTCGCTTTTCATTGTAGACATTAAGGATATTTGTTACACAGAGGAGAGAAAGAGGAGGAAAAAAAGAAGAAGACGGATGGAAGAGAATGACGAACCCGTTCAATTTATCGGCCTCTTGTTGCACAGAAGGAGCTGAGTAGTTCCGTGTGGCTTCGCCTTCTTTATTCATCCTTTTACCTCTGCACTACGCACCATTCATGTAATGGTTGATGGTACTTTTCCTTTGCTTACTGTATTTGCTAAATCACTGAAGTGATGAGCACAAGATTTTCATAATACATGACCTGCGTAGACCGAGTAGGGTGACAAAGGTGTGAGAACGCGAACCACAAGATCAGTTTTTGCACATGTTGTAGTGATGCCTCAACCTGTTTAACCTTTGGATGCCCTCAAGTCGAATGATGACCATTACTGTGTCGTAAGCAGTCTCATCGTTGGAAAGGACTCTAATCCTTCCCTTTTGATTTCAGTACCTCCTTTTGGCAAGAACGAGCAATCCGTTAACGCACATCATTTCAGTATTGCATGTTGTCACCCTATAGCATGCCTTTTTATTAACCACAATAAAGGACTGCATGTCCTGTAGTGCTTTTGTTTGTTTTAGATTCCCTACCTCCTGGAACATACCCCATCCAGGTAGCAGAGCATTTTGAGAACGTTAATGTTTATTCGTCCGAGTGGCATCCTAACTTAAGGGAAGAGACGCGCTTAGGTAAAAGGAGTGCTGATACAGCCTCTAACTCTTTCTGGCTTGCAGATGCTTGATCTTGTGTAGAAGGAGACCACTTATGCGGACGCACACCTGAAATACCCAAATGCATGCACTTTATTCGAGTGTGTGTGTTTGAGGGTGAAGGCAGGCTTGGTTAGTGGAAACCAAGGGGGTAACAACGGAGAGGAGGTGGAACTCAGCAATACTGAAGGTGATAGCATAATAGGGAACAAAAATAAGACAAAAAATGAGCAGAAGGAGGAATGAGGAGAAGGAGGGAGAGAGTAGAAGTGAGAAGATTGCTGAATGGAGATTATTATTAACAAAGGATGAGGTGGAGGAAAAATTGAAGGTGGAGACAGAGGCAAGGGCGAAGACGGAGGAGATAAAGGAAGAAAAACAGAGGGAATGGAAAGAAATGTGAAGAAGGGTTGGTGAATGTGGAGAGGAGTGTGAAGGCGGAAGCGAATGCAGAGGTGAGGATGATGGAGGTGGCGAGGACGAAAGAAAAGTTGAAAACAGAGGAAACAAAGGCAAAATTAGAAGCAAAACGAAGAAATTTGGATTGGTAAAGCGCTTCCATGCGCGTACAAAGCACTGCATCCGACGTCATCGACCCATGCATGAGGTTGGAAAATAACTAGTTTCTACAGTGAGAATGAAGAATTGGTAGACACTAGATGAACCTCACCACCATTGGCTTGTGAGAGGCTTTCGGAATTCGTCTTATCAGCCTCAACCAAGTCTTTTTCCGATCTTCTATTCTAAAGACAAGGAAGTCTTTTTGAGAGCCATACACTGGGGCTGATTTTTGTCTACATGCCACTCTTCTACCGTGCAACAGTTTAGCGTCAACAACGCAAACCGTACACCTGTGATCTACATCTCATACATTTGCACACCAAGATTGTACTAATTCACACTAGGGTCGATGAATCGCCCTCCATATTTTCTTGCACGCAATAAACATCAGAACATTTGTGACCACTTGGGTTAATAATTCCTATCTTGACAAGCTGATCATATGCAAGCGGCACTACTATTCGGTTAGAATGAATGAGAACAGGGCAGTCTTAAAACAATACAAGATGCAGATTCGATTTCTCAGACCTCTACTTTGAATCACCAACCTGTCTCATGGCTTATATGTCGTTTCTCATCTTGCCTCCGGTGTCAGGTACCGATCTTTTGTTTTCTCTGCGAAATCCGTTTCAAGCCTACCAGTGCATGATTGTTTCTCCCAGAGATAATTGCTACTGAACAAGTGCTTTAATTCGAGTTATGCACGACGAATCGCACCAAGGTGATGCTGAGGGAAAACGGAAGCATAAGAAGACTGATGAAGAAAAAGTAGAACATGCACCGTGACCTTCCTCCTTCTAGGCGGAAGCACAAGTGCGATCTGTGGCTACGTTTGTTTACTAAGTAGTTGAGTTCTTCCACGGGGAGATATGGTAAAAGACGTGGGTGTGGCACAGCATCGTCCTGCCGCAAAATTCAGAATTCTCGGCAGTTTATTCTCTACCGTGGTGGGTGCGTCCTTATGACTGATCCCACGCTCACGTAGTTGGCTTTACCTTTCCCAAAAGTTATAATTTATTAGTTATTTTGCAAGTGGTCCATCAATTAATTGAAGACGGACTTCTCAATCATTTCAGATTTTGTAAGGCTGCTTTGTAGGATCATTTAATCTCCGAAAAAAGCGTTTTTTGAATGCGACGGTGGTTAATAGTTTTTTATGCTATTTTTTTTCATCATTCCATTCTCGATTTGTAAGGTGACTCTTGAAGACATCAGCGACTTTGGCAGTGGTGATTTCTTCTCCTATATGAAGCTGGAAAATGTAAAATATTTGGTAAAATGTCTTTTTGAGGGCAAGGCTTTAGGAGGATTTTGCTTGTAATATTCTGCTGTTTTATTCTGATTTTTTCCCTGACTGCCTTGAGTTCTTTGGAATGAAATAAATTTTTGTAGAGCATTAGTAACTTAAGACTGTCGTTGCTGTCTTGGCCTTGAATGTCTCCTACCATTATCCCCGATCCTTTAATCTAGGTCCATTTTCGGGCTGAACTTATTTCTAGTGATATACTTTTGCAACTCATCAACGTGTTTTTTTGCTTACGTGCTAAACCTTTCATTGGAGCTTAATCCCGAAGCTAATTCATCAGTACACCGAAGAGATTAGCTTCGATTAAATGCTATGCGACTAAAGCAAGTCAGAATTTACATTTGAAGAAATAAATTAGAAGCGATGAATTTGTTTCATCTAAGGATTAAAGAAAAAATGTTATAGACTTTGTGTTTCATTAACTACTTGTGCCTGACGAGGCATCGTTTCCGCCGTCGTCTTCATGGGCTAGCATACGGAAGGCGTATTTGCGACAATCCCGTCATCTGTAGGACCAGAACGCGAATTGGCGGCTCGGGTAAGGGATGGCGAAATGCTTTTGATAATCTGCAACCTGATTCTCAATGGATCCCTGGCTGAAGCGTTTTCCGATACCGGCTTCCATTGGTTACTTACAAAGGACCCACTTACAGCTGTCTAGAATTGGGCTAGGGCAGCACCGACTTCTGTGAGCAATCCGTTTCTCTGTTGCCGCACTCATATTCCTTTTCTACTCTTAGACATGTATTTAGAGGCAGTCATACTCGCGGTTTGTAACGATTTCAAATTAATGATTTTACTCTTTGACTATTTTAGGCTCCCATGTGTGGGCGTCATGTTTTAATTTTATCCCTACTGTTTTCCTATACTTGCATTAACAAGGAAATTGACTACCACGTAATAATTATAAAAGGAAGTCAATTGTTTAGAGACTGAAGTGGGATGGAACCAGAAGTATGTGAGCGTAGATTTCTTCTCGACCTCTAAGGGCGAAACTCCTGGGTACGTCTGCAATGCTCGATTTTACATTGTGTGGGATGTTGGAAAATTCCGGGTAAAATGTCAGACTTCAAAGCATTGCAAAATCCGATTAATTTGAGCTTCTGTTGAGATTTTCGTGTCATTTACTGTCCCATAGGGAAATAATTTGGGCACACTAATAGTCAATTGTGGATAAGGATAAATTTTGGCGCTGCAAATGCATGATTGATAATCATGGCGGGGCATCAAGTATACTTACCAAAGTGCCGTCTCTTTAATGCTCCTATTGGTGACTCGGCCAATACTGGGCTGTTGCATAAAAACGTTGTATGAAGCAGCATATTGTTGCAACAAAGAGTAAACGTGCTGCCTTGTTCATTACCTAAACAATGCGTAAACGCCCACATCTGACTGCGACTCCTTTTTGCCTTGGATGTATCTCACTTCGTATTGTCATAACTTTAATTTTACCGGATTAGAGTTTGTTTAATAGCACTTAAGTGCAGAAACGCTGCAAAACCAGATTTGTACACTGCTTAATTGCTACATTTGACCCTAGCCACTCTAAGTTTCCAAACCGACATAATAACCATGATGATGTTCACTTCGCAATATGAAATGTCTGACAACGGAAATTTAGCAATAAGAAATAAGTGCATGGTAGTAAAAATAATAAAACTAGCAATTTGCAAACCTGACGGTGTTTTAGGTGGCTTCATTTCTGCGTTTTAGATCACCGTTTCGACCTACTTGTCTGGATGCACAATCTAGGGCATATTCAAAAAGGCTTGCTGTCTAGTTTTTCATATTTCCACACATGACAGTCAATGTTCCGCCTAGAACTCGTCATCCGGTTATTGCGAATGTCTTTTCATGTGTATTGCAGACAGCAGCTGCGAAACCTTAAAAAGATACAAGTGATGCTCCAGGTTTTGAGTCACCGTAGGCTGCCGAGTCCATTTCTGCAGTCAACGGAACATATGCCATGCGGTGTCAGTTCATTTATTTCTGCCGCTAGCATGCTATCAGACATATTTTCATCCAAACTTCACCAATCTTGATTTAACAAATGAAAGAACAGGTTATCTGACACATTTAAGCAAGTGCTGCTGAGGCCACAATGAAAAGAGTCTTGAGTGTATGTGCAACATCAGCAAATGATTCCGTACCAGAGTCTGATTTCACTCAGATAACCTAAAGATGATCTCAGGGACACAATACGGTCCCATTAAAGATGCTCTAGAAGTCAAGCAAAGGGATATAGCTTCCACGCTCTCGATTATTTTCCAGACACCACTTATGGATAGACAGAAGGTTTTAGCGCATCCACTAAGCTATTTTTACGATTGCGCTCTCAGCATCGGATTCTGAGGGGCATTATGTTATTTGACAAAACATCCTGCCCCTAGTTCCGCCCCTTTAGTCTCCTACTGAATGGGTTACCTCTATTATCAAATTACCCAGGTCCGAAACGATCCATTTGTTCATTTTGTGAACTCAAGTGTTTGAAGGAAAATATGGGCACAAATAAAAACCCATGGCAAACATCCTAATCAGACTGAAGCTAGGTGTCCTCTAGTTAATGTTGTACTGAGGATTTGTTTTGACAATCAACAGCGCAGCCCAACAGATCCGCGTTCAGACGACAGGTTTCGTTACAAAAATAGCGGTAGTAAAACAACTTTCCGTCCATCAAACTGATTGTTTACATGACTAATCACAGGAAGAGAAAAAGAGGGACTCGTTTTATTCAAATCTGTTAGCTAGTAGAAGTTCGAGAAGTACTACTCTAGCAACTTAGAATTGCCTATCTTTGGATGGCGCCGAAGGTTAAGTGGGCCACTGCACATACAGGTGGCATTGAAGAAGCGCAATAACTCGTGTTACTCGTAGCGCCATTAGCAATGAACGGACTGTTACAAAGCATGTAGACGACATCGAGGGAACCTTACAAATTTTACCTGCCATTCCTCCTAATGCAGTTAGTATTAGACTTTGAATGGCTGAAAAGTTGCAGTAGGTAAAGGAAAAGCAACAGTGAGCTATCTCATAGAGTCACGAAAGAATGAGCATTCGCCATGTCGAAACTATGGGAAATAATGAGCAGCGCGGTCACATAAGTGAATGCAGAAGTTTCCCACCACACAATCGCCAAGGTGGTGATCTTCAAGTTTCTTCCTCCTTAGTTAAAACTAATAAAATTAATGGTTACCAAATGAGTCCTACACTGAATGATATCGAATCAGACGAAAAAGTCTGCATCACAATTCTCGGTTTTTGTATTAAACGCTCAAAAGCGCGACTTTGACTTTTAGCTCACGAGCTTGCAGCTGGAATGAGACATCATACTTTGCATCATGGCCAACTTTCGTACATTTTCTGCCCCTTTTATCTCCAGCCGATGCATAGACCAAAACATTAACTCTGTTTTTGTTACCGACTTTTATAGGCCTTTACTATATGGACAACTTCAAATTCAAGGAACACTTTAATAAGGTCTCAGTTACGACAGCTTTGTTAAAGTCGACTAATAAATAGGCTGCAAATCTCAGAAACGATTCCATTTAACTCCTATGATAGCGAAATAAAGACGTTAGAATCTGCTTTTAATGTCGCTTGCCATCAGAAGGAGAACAGAATAGATCAGTCCAGCTAACTGCATACGAGACGAGCCCATTGTGAGATGGTGACCACGGGTAAACGGCATTGGACAAGTGGCGAAGAAATGTTTCGAGGTAGAATTTTGGTTCCCTTTTCTACAAAGGTTTAAAAACAAAGTAGACATAAGCGCCTACATCGAGTATTGTCAGTCACAATCGGGCAGGTAATATCTCTCCGGCTTCAAATACCATGGAACAATATCAAAAACTTGCCTTAGAACCACTGCAAATTACTCCCTCTGGAGAGCGTTACTGCAGTTAGCAAAAGCACCAAAGTCTTCCGACTTGATTAGACCACGCGCTGCCATCTGTTTGGCATAGCATTTTATTCTGTGTGGTTATTTTTCACATTAAATCCAGCAACAAAACTTGCTCCTTCGCCTAACAAGTTTTGACCACCGTGACGGCTCACTTACGTTTTTAAAAGCTTTGCCCAATTGCATTCTATGCCCGATGTTACAGCAGATTAATAGCAGTAAAGTCGTAAGAACACAAGCCTGCTGGTTCCGTTTAGGAATCCTGAATGAGAGTTTGATCATCAAATGCCATCTTCAATTAATTACCCATTCGTGGCTAAGCAAAATTCAGCCTATTAATTGTTAAAAGGTTTCTCACACTAGAATATCACGGAGGAATGAAACTGGACTGTGTTTGACATGCCTGAATTTCAGGGCTGAAAATTCCTGTAGATGTATTTGAATCGTCTCATAACTTTGCTTAGTTCATTTGATGCACGAACATAGCCCTTAGCTCTGGTCCAGATTCGCGCAAATGTCGACACTGGTTGACGGCTGTCTGCGTATCAGAATCAAAAATCTCTAAAAAGATGGTGATGAGAAGCAGGAAGGATAGAATGCGGTAATTACGTGTCTGGGATGCTAACACTCACAATTAAGCAGGTGTCAAGTGTGCATATCTTGAGTAGAATGTAAGCTAGCAGCATTTGAGGAAATATCGGTGACTGTATCCCACTTGTTCCATGTAGAAACACTAGTATTTGTTAAATACGAAACCATTTATCAGGACTAAAGTGCAGTTTGTCGTGATTTGCTGCCTCCCTGTTTGGCAGCGCCACGCAGTGACAGCGGTCCCCTCTCTTAGGTGGATGTAAAAGAACGCAGAGGCGAATGATGGTTTGAAACCATCACTTTACCACGCGCTAACAAGTTAGCTTTTTTAGTAAAGCAGAGGAGAGGATCCTTCGACCCACGCTTACTAAGAACGACAGAACTCGCTCAAGTACGGCTTGACTTCCCTCTCAATCTAAAGACAAGCAGGGCACGTAAAACCAAAGAATGCGAAGGAGGACTGTCATTGATTGCCTTATCAAACACGCGATTGTCCTCACAACTTAGCTAACTAAGATGGCAGTTTTCATAGGAGACGCTACAGGTAAACAACGTCAGTCATTAGGTTTGCCAGTGTGCGGTGTGGATTAATAGCAGCCATCAAAAAACACAGCAGACACCCATCAATGCGCTTCATTGAGGCGTTTATACTAATCTCCTTGAAACACAACTTTATTGCAAGATTGTGGCATTAGTTATATCTGTGACCAAATGTCGTTCCGAAAGAGTATTTTAAGAACCCTAACTCGTGGTTGCATCAACCGAAGACTCGGGTTGCATTAACAAGTTCCAAATCACACAATGTTCTCGTCTTAGTCAGAAAGCAATAATATTAATGGTTCTTCTTAACACCACATGCTATGCGTGACTTTGTGTTTGGTAAGGAAACACCGGAGCAGGTGAGTTATGGAGTGCTATCCAACGCAACGTCACCGTCTACCATGAGCTGCCATGAGACGTGGCAGTAGTTAATTCACACATGTTTACACATTTCAACGTCTTCTACTGTTCGTCATTCTTCTCCATGCTGTTGTTTTGACTAAGCGGTCCATCATCAACACCATCATTCAGCTTTGCCTCGTCTATACTCTCGTTCTCTTCCTTATTTTCTGCTTACTCTTTAATTTACTTCGTCTCCTACGTATACGCGCATTTTTTCAAAGCTGTTTAAATCAATTTGAACTGTTAGAAGAGAACCATGAGTTAAACTTCCTTCAACCTAACCCGAGTACGTTTTTTGATTTTATTGCATGGTAGCTGGTTTGATAAATAAATTTCTGGACAGATGTGTGGAAAAGAACAAGCCGGTGCTCTTGCTTCGTCTCCTCCAGAAACGTTGAATTCCTGCACTTTTGTCCCTGCTATAATGTAATCTTTAGAAGTAAGTTGCCGATTCCTTATACCCACTCATGCATTGCTCCTTCAATTACTCGGCCTTGCTTCTCTTTTATGTCCACCTCATATGCATTAGCTGTTGCCAAATCGGCAACGGAAGCAACACTCCTAGACGCGCATGGCTGCAATATCTTGCTCAGCATAACTGCCGGTTACCCATCCCACTTTGGAGGCACTGCATTGCATTGCGTAAGGCTAAACAAATTCAGGCCGCAACATAATAGGTTAAGCTAAGCACCCATGTTAGATTGTGTTTAAGTGGGACAGAAAGGCCTCCTCCTCTGACCTGACTTTACATCCTGTTATTGATGTCAATCTGGTTACCACTTCATTTGCCAACTCAAATCAATCCAACAGAAGCCATGCAACGTAAACTGTGGCTCTTTACTCCGATTCACGGATTCGAAGAATCGGTGTGCATGTGGAGGAAATGAATCACCTGGTAACTGACATTGAAGCAGTAAACTGTGAGATAGTTTGTGCAGATCAAAACGCTGTTATGCTTATTCCCTATTTTGCTTCCTTAAATGAGTTAACGAAATGCCGAAATTTGCTTTTTACCGCTACCACTACCACTTCCTCGTTCCGCCTTACCTAATAATGCTACTCATTGGATTAGACTGCCACTTAAACTACCACTATTGACTAGATGCACTTCTCAACTCAGATTCTCGTGGAGTTAATCGGACAGCACAGATGATTTCGTGTCAACACCAATGCATGCATTGATGTCTTCGGCAGAGCGATCTCGCAGTGCCACCGGTGCACCGAGGCCTCCTCAACATTGTTTGCTAACACAATGCTCATGGCTTAAATGACCACCATCATTGAATAATGACCAGAAGTATAATTGAACACCTTTTGCCAAATCGATGCCAACCTAATCCGACAGCAGCGATTCCACCTAAGCACACAAGATATTCACTGCATCTACTCCAACTCCGAACCACTATTCGATCGCCCCATCAAATGCCAAGTAAGGGGTGCAAACACACAGCAAACATTTATTGTAAACATCAAAGAATGAACGGTTACTGGTGGGACATGCAAGGTTGGAAGATTTGTGTCAACAGTACTGTCACCTTCACAACATGCCGGAAAGAATATCTTCACGCGCAACTTCGATCAAAACACCGATTGGGATGATAGCATTGGAGAGACGAAAATTAATCTATTCCAGCTTCGATGAGTCTAGATTGATCAAGGTTTTGGCAGCGTCAGGCCCTTTATCACGCGCTACGGCACGACAACTCGAAGACGAGGTGCTGAGAAACTTGTCGATGGGGGGTGATTTGGAGCTCACCAATTCCAGCTCCTCGACCGTGAATAAAGGTGTCTCAGGTGCAGCCGTTGTCAGTGCCCCTTCCGTATTCTTCACTTCCCCCACCTCCTCTTTCTCTCTCCCCTGTTCATGTTCAGGTTCCTCCTCTTTCCCCTCCTTTTCCTCATTTCCATGCTCCGGATCACTCTTCCCCACATTCTCGGGCTCCTCCTCCTTTTGCTCATGTCCAGACTCCTCCTCTCCCTCCTTCCCTCCTCCTCCTCATCCTCCTCTTCTCCCTGTTCATGCTCAGACTCCTCCTCCTCTTCCCCCTCCGTCTCCTCCAGAGGCGGTGCAGTCATCTTTGCTTCCACGGGTGCATACTTCGCCAACGACGGCACCTTGGCCACCAGAGCTCTAACAACCTCATCACCCACACCTCCCAAGTACTCGACAATGTCGTCATCCGACAGCTTGTCGAGCACCGCCTCCAATGTGGTGGAGGACAGGTTGGACAGAAGTGCGCCGAATTGGGGCACATGCTCAGTGACGTAGTGAAGCGTCTGCGCACTCATGTTGGTTAGGAGAGCTGCGAGGTCTTCATGCTCCTCGACTACGTACTCAACGAAGCGAGGCTGCATGTTCAGCAAGATATTGGCATACTGAGGCGGAATGCTGGGCACACTGGATAAAATGGATTGTGTCACATTGGCATCCATGAGGTTGGGCGAATCAGGCGTCCCGGTGGAAGACTGTGACGTTGTCGCAGTAGGCTCCGAGGTAGTGGAAGTGGGCGCCGAAGTGGTAGCAATAGCCTTTGCAGTAGTAGATGCAGTCGTGGTCGTTGTAGTAGTAGGTGTTGTATCTGTGGTGGTGCTCATGGTGGTAGGCTTCGATGGCTTGGCCACAGACTCTTGCTTTACAGCACTCAACTTCCTCCTAGCATGCTTCTGGCTGCGCGCATGAGACACCTTGCCTCCACCCACGTAGGGATCGGCGCCAAACACGATGCTGTCGATGTTCGGCACACTGGCGATGATGGACTGAAGCAGTGAAGGATCCATGCTCGCCACCACGTCAGTGACTTCTGGCATCCGTGCGATCATTGCTTGTAGGTCGTAGGGGTCCATGCTGGCTGCGTAATCACCGAATGCCGGCACGTACGCCAAAGCGTATTGCAGCTGTGCAGGATCCACTGACATGAGGAGTTGGCGCAGGTTGGGCATGCTGAGGAGCATTGACTGGAGGACAGCTGGATCCATGGCTTGCGCTATCGTGGGATAGAGTAGGAAATAAGGCGGATCCACGACTGGCTCAACAGAGCCAGTGAGAGGGTTATAGGTTTTGGGCTCCTTGTAGAAATACACCCGCCCACCATCCGGCATCACATGCATAGGAATGTTACTATCTTGCATGAAATTCATCGGCATTAGGGCATGATGGCCTCGCGCCTCGCCCATCGCCACCCATTCTGGACCCAAATCACTGCACCTCCCTCTCGAAATACAACTCTCCTTCCTTCCCACTGGGTAGCACTTCTGCACCTTGCCGCACAATTGAGCGGTGATGAACTGCCTTGTTTGAGGCTTCAGGTGACTCATCAGAACATCGGGGTTGGGCACCTTCTTCACAATCATTCTGATAACTTCGCTATCTAGACCTCGAATCGCTTTGTCAATGTTGGGCGTTGAGATGATGAGTCTTTGCAAATCCATGGGGTGCACACCGGCCAGAAATTGCATGATCGCCTTCCTGTTGGCTTTGGACTTGTCTGACAAACTGCCAAACAGGGCATAGTTGCGTTGTGGTGTCCGATGTGAGGCCATTGTGGGTGGGCAGAATTTGCGACCATAGCAGCCTCGCTTGGCGAAGGCGCCGCTGCCCCACACCTTCTGCATTGCATTCCGTGGACAGACGGTGTTTCTGGCACCACGACACATCGAGTTGAGGCGGACGCGTTTGCACCTCCCACTCTGACATCCATAGGCGTTTCTCGGGATGGGTTGGCACACAGGCGATCGGCAAGATGCGAATTTGGGCCGTAGGGGATAGCCTGAACCACAAATTGTGAGGAAGCTCAACACAACGAAGACAACGCTAATCAGACGCATCGTGACGGGATGATGCTGATTAACTGCGGTGCCTGTTTTATAGACCTATTTGAAGGGGAGTTCTACGGATCGACGCAGATTATTGGTAGCGTTGTCATGCCGCGCCTCACTCATCCCGATTCATCCGTCTGTCGGTCCGGCTGACCTCACTGCCTACTCCCTCCCCTTCACAGCACGCGGTTTGAGGAGGTGAGACTTCCCACGTGCTTTGAACTCCGTGATTTGTCACGTCTTTGTTTGACGCAAATCCTGAGACATAGGACCGGTGAGTCATCCCGATGCTCCACCTGGTCTGCTGACATGGACGCACTAGGCAACCCATCCGTCCAGCTGCGAAATCTCGTTTGCGTGTGCGAAGAACGAAGTGAGGTGACAGATTGTGTGAGGCCGACCACCACTTTGACGTCGGAAGATATCGCGGTTAGGTAGCAACGTCCTCATCACTGTCACCACGTGGGCAGACAGTTGGTGCCAGTCACGGGACCAGCAGTCAATGGACAAAGTAATGTGAAACAATTTCAATGAGTCAAATCAAATGATGTGTTGTCGAAAGCGTTGTACAAAGTTCCATTGTCAAAACCAGAGGCTTTGGCGGTCATCGCAACTCACTTTTTGGAGAAACGAGCCTAGATGCGGTGCAGTCCGACTACTCCTTAGCCACGTTCTGCCAGACCGCAATGCGACCTACACTTCAATTCATTGTGTACAGACAAGTGCCTTTGCAGCTCTCGTCGACATGGGTGTGCTCTGCTCCTACCTCCTGCCGTCTAGCGTGCTTGTTGCGCCAATCGTCGACGTATGTGAAGAAGGTATCTGCCTCCACGCCACACCACTAATACAGTCTTCAATGGGATGCCTTAGCACCAAAGTAAGGCAACCAACGAATTGCCTGAAGGTTTGCTGTCTTACAAAGCATCACCCTGAAGTATAAGGCCGACTTAGGTTATGATTATGTGCCTCCGTCCAGCGTTATCAATCCATCGGCTTCATAGATAGTGGACGTTCTGCTCAGCTGCAGGATATCCGCCAAACCACATTATGTCAAACTGTGGAGACTCAACCGCTACGTTCTTCTGGCCTTCTCATTCTTTAAAGCAGTGGACCTTGGTGGGCACTAACAAACGACTCTGTGGTTTTGTGCAAAGACTTGCCTACGTAAAGAATCTTCATTTAATGTCAATTGTGTGATTTGGTGGAGAAGGGTTTGCTCGAGTTGCACGAAGCGACTGACCAAACCTTCAGTACAGACATCCTCCGCAGGGTGAATGAATATTGTCCTCGCTTGTTCGTGCACATTTATCCTCATGTTTCATCTGCCACTTCCACATAATCCTAGCTTTCACATACCAACCCACTCGAGCGTGGTTTTATTCTTCTGCGACGGAATCCTCCGTGCTTACCAGTCACGAGGCGTTATTTAACTCTTAAGAGTTAGTTTCTTCAAACTATTAAATTATGCTGATAAAAATTGATAGGGTGCATGAATTGCTCGTTTTATTTGCTGGCGACTTATGGATTGCACATTGCTTACTCGCAGCAGCATAGCGTCTCTACATCTATAGCATTCCTTCTGAATACACGGACCTAACACTTTCAATCTACAGTCACTTAGCAATTGACAATTATTGTCTTTAGTATTTCGCTGCTATTTTTGACAAAATGGCATCAAATACATAAATACATGCAATCGGTTCTACTCCCACAAGTGCGGTCAGTCAATGGATTTGCGAATCGACCGCCTACAAATTGGTGAAACAGCCGAAAGCAAAACACTAAACCACACTGGATAGATTAGTCGATGTATCAAGAGGAAGGCATGGAAGCTCCATACCAGTGGTTCCCACATTTCACAGGTTAAACAGTGCTCGATTAGTCAATTCAAAGCAATCTTGCGATACTCACTAAAAACTGATTTCTGTCCAATTACCCCATGATATTGTGTTCACATAGTGCGCTACTCAAAAGTTAATCCTGTCAAAGTGTTACAACAACAACAACAACAAATGCTTGAGCTACAAACGTCTTCACTGAAAACGACATGTCGGAACAAGTGGAGATTCAGATCGTCAAGACATAAATCTTGGCAATTCTAGACCCTTCATTCTGGCATCACAGCTTTGGCATAAAATGAATGCTTTATAAACATCAAGCGTCCCACATATATCTTGCACTAATCGCTTTCCGTGGGATTACTTGTCCATTATCACGGATTTCACAAACCCGCAGTGTAACGCAAACGCCATAGGATCGCACTTCTCACGCTATTCTGCTGTCTTTGTTACGCTTCGTCGCCGCCCACCTCCCCAAAGTGTTACCGACAGCCTTCCATCCACCCATTATTTATCATTATCGCGCATCATTGACACTCCTAGTGTCAGTATTATAAAGTGCTTCATTCAAGGGATAATTGTGGTTCGCATTCGACCTCCCTCATCCTCTACTCAGATTGCAAGGCGAACTGTAGCTGGAAATTGGGTGTGGTTTCATGGATCCGCCTAATCAGCGTCTCCACGAGTACCAATTAATGCTGCAACACCTGTCGTCCGATTCATTTGAAAGTGAGCCAGCATTCAGCTGCACAGTTCGAAGTGAATTTATTGAGGCTACATGGAAAATTCGTGAACAAATGGGATCTGCATAATCTCAACTCCATCCCAGATTACCACCTTGGATTGAAGTGTTCACACCCCTTCCCGAGGCCGATCTTGTCCATGGGCTTCCATTACTCTCTTTCATCAATACAGGCTGGCTAGCTCATTGATTAGCATTTCGTAGTGCTAAAATAGTTCCATATAGGAGACGATCGCAGTCACCGCTTACCATATTTACCATGTCCGGTCAATAAAAAAACGTCGTCGTGTTTCGCCATTAAAAACGTGGCTTAACCAAATTTTCGATCTATACCAGCATCAGCCTTGGCAATGTCATCCTTCACAAGGCCGCCATTTTGCTCTTTCACGCCTATCTGATGAGTGCACTGTCAGGTGACGTGTTTTATTTAACAATGTCAGTAACTGTTTGAAGATATTGATGAGGTTGCTGTTGCCTACGAGACAGAGGCACTAGTTTTTTTCTGGTGGTCTCATATTTTATTCAGCATGCATGTTAAGGTGCTCGCATCATTGTTTTATTATGGAACATACCTTCCAATTCATAGTTTGTCTGTATGCCAACTGCCACATTTACGGTGCCTGACCTCCAATAGGACAATGATTGATTCGCCCTAATGAAGAAGGACTGAACAATGGACAATCCATTTCATTTGAAGCTTAAGTGTAGTGGTTTTGGGCGGCCCAAGTCGGTAGCGTATACAAATTTGTTCATAAAATGAGCCAAGGCTTAAACATGAGATCGTTGTGATTAACGAACAGCTGGATCAGAGGTCAGTGAGGGGTTGCCAGGCCGACAAACCAGTGTTCTGTGCAAAAACTAGAATCGTCATCTCTAAAGGTATCTAAAGTAGCACACTGCCAACCTAAGCATAATATAACTGCAATGAATTGGGTGAGTGCTCTTGCCTTCGTGTTTGGCTGTCTCATAGTTGACAGCCTCAGCAAAGGAGTAGTCGGACTGCACCGCATCTAGGCTCGTTTCTCCAAAAAGTGAGTTGCGATGACCGCCAAAGCCTCTGGTTTTGACAATGGAACTTTGTACAACGCTTTCGACAACACATCATTTGATTTGACTCATTGAAATTGTTTCACATTACTTTGTCCATTGACTGCTGGTCCCGTGACTGGCACCAACTGTCTGCCCACGTGGTGACAGTGATGAGGACGTTGCTACCTAACCGCGATATCTTCCGACGTCAAAGTGGTGGTCGGCCTCACACAATCTGTCACCTCACTTCGTTCTTCGCACACGCAAACGAGATTTCGCAGCTGGACGGATGGGTTGCCTAGTGCGTCCATGTCAGCAGACCAGGTGGAGCATCGGGATGACTCACCGGTCCTATGTCTCAGGATTTGCGTCAAACAAAGACGTGACAAATCACGGAGTTCAAAGCACGTGGGAAGTCTCACCTCCTCAAACCGCGTGCTGTGAAGGGGAGGGAGTAGGCAGTGAGGTCAGCCGGACCGACAGACGGATGAATCGGGATGAGTGAGGCGCGGCATGACAACGCTACCAATAATCTGCGTCGATCCGTAGAACTCCCCTTCAAATAGGTCTATAAAACAGGCACCGCAGTTAATCAGCATCATCCCGTCACGATGCGTCTGATTAGCGTTGTCTTCGTTGTGTTGAGCTTCCTCACAATTTGTGGTTCAGGCTATCCCCTACGGCCCAAATTCGCATCTTGCCGATCGCCTGTGTGCCAACCCATCCCGAGAAACGCCTATGGATGTCAGAGTGGGAGGTGCAAACGCGTCCGCCTCAACTCGATGTGTCGTGGTGCCAGAAACACCGTCTGTCCACGGAATGCAATGCAGAAGGTGTGGGGCAGCGGCGCCTTCGCCAAGCGAGGCTGCTATGGTCGCAAATTCTGCCCACCCACAATGGCCTCACATCGGACACCACAACGCAACTATGCCCTGTTTGGCAGTTTGTCAGACAAGTCCAAAGCCAACAGGAAGGCGATCATGCAATTTCTGGCCGGTGTGCACCCCATGGATTTGCAAAGACTCATCATCTCAACGCCCAACATTGACAAAGCGATTCGAGGTCTAGATAGCGAAGTTATCAGAATGATTGTGAAGAAGGTGCCCAACCCCGATGTTCTGATGAGTCACCTGAAGCCTCAAACAAGGCAGTTCATCACCGCTCAATTGTGCGGCAAGGTGCAGAAGTGCTACCCAGTGGGAAGGAAGGAGAGTTGTATTTCGAGAGGGAGGTGCAGTGATTTGGGTCCAGAATGGGTGGCGATGGGCGAGGCGCGAGGCCATCATGCCCTAATGCCGATGAATTTCATGCAAGATAGTAACATTCCTATGCATGTGATGCCGGATGGTGGGCGGGTGTATTTCTACAAGGAGCCCAAAACCTATAACCCTCTCACTGGCTCTGTTGAGCCAGTCGTGGATCCGCCTTATTTCCTACTCTATCCCACGATAGCGCAAGCCATGGATCCAGCTGTCCTCCAGTCAATGCTCCTCAGCATGCCCAACCTGCGCCAACTCCTCATGTCAGTGGATCCTGCACAGCTGCAATACGCTTTGGCGTACGTGCCGGCATTCGGTGATTACGCAGCCAGCATGGACCCCTACGACCTACAAGCAATGATCGCACGGATGCCAGAAGTCACTGACGTGGTGGCGAGCATGGATCCTTCACTGCTTCAGTCCATCATCGCCAGTGTGCCGAACATCGACAGCATCGTGTTTGGCGCCGATCCCTACGTGGGTGGAGGCAAGGTGTCTCATGCGCGCAGCCAGAAGCATGCTAGGAGGAAGTTGAGTGCTGTAAAGCAAGAGTCTGTGGCCAAGCCATCGAAGCCTACCACCATGAGCACCACCACAGATACAACACCTACTACTACAACGACCACGACTGCATCTACTACTGCAAAGGCTATTGCTACCACTTCGGCGCCCACTTCCACTACCTCGGAGCCTACTGCGACAACGTCACAGTCTTCCACCGGGACGCCTGATTCGCCCAACCTCATGGATGCCAATGTGACACAATCCATTTTATCCAGTGTGCCCAGCATTCCGCCTCAGTATGCCAATATCTTGCTGAACATGCAGCCTCGCTTCGTTGAGTACGTAGTCGAGGAGCATGAAGACCTCGCAGCTCTCCTAACCAACATGAGTGCGCAGACGCTTCACTACGTCACTGAGCATGTGCCCCAATTCGGCGCACTTCTGTCCAACCTGTCCTCCACCACATTGGAGGCGGTGCTCGACAAGCTGTCGGATGACGACATTGTCGAGTACTTGGGAGGTGTGGGTGATGAGGTTGTTAGAGCTCTGGTGGCCAAGGTGCCGTCGTTGGCGAAGTATGCACCCGTGGAAGCAAAGATGACTGCACCGCCTCTGGAGGAGACGGAGGGGGAAGAGGAGGAGGAGTCTGAGCATGAACAGGGAGAAGAGGAGGATGAGGAGGAGGAGGGGAAGGAGGGAGAGAAGGAGGAGTCTGGACATGAGCAAAAGGAGGAGGAGCCCGAGAATGTGGGGAAGAGTGATCCGGAGCATGGAAATGAGGAAAAGGAGGGGAAAGAGGAGGAACCTGAACATGAACAGGGGAGAGAGAAAGAGGAGGTGGGGGAAGTGAAGAATACGGAAGGGGCACTGACAACGGCTGCACCTGAGACACCTTTATTCACGGTCGAGGAGCTGGAATTGGTGAGCTCCAAATCACCCCCCATCGACAAGTTTCTCAGCACCTCGTCTTCGAGTTGTCGTGCCGTAGCGCGTGATAAAGGGCCTGACGCTGCCAAAACCTTGATCAATCTAGACTCATCGAAGCTGGAATAGATTAATTTTCGTCTCTCCAATGCTATCATCCCAATCGGTGTTTTGATCGAAGTTGCGCGTGAAGATATTCTTTCCGGCATGTTGTGAAGGTGACAGTACTGTTGACACAAATCTTCCAACCTTGCATGTCCCACCAGTAACCGTTCATTCTTTGATGTTTACAATAAATGTTTGCTGTGTGTTTGCACCCCTTACTTGGCATTTGATGGGGCGATCGAATAGTGGTTCGGAGTTGGAGTAGATGCAGTGAATATCTTGTGTGCTTAGGTGGAATCGCTGCTGTCGGATTAGGTTGGCATCGATTTGGCAAAAGGTGTTCAATTATACTTCTGGTCATTATTCAATGATGGTGGTCATTTAAGCCATGAGCATTGTGTTAGCAAACAATGTTGAGGAGGCCTCGGTGCACCGGTGGCACTGCGAGATCGCTCTGCCGAAGACATCAATGCATGCATTGGTGTTGACACGAAATCATCTGTGCTGTCCGATTAACTCCACGAGAATCTGAGTTGAGAAGTGCATCTAGTCAATAGTGGTAGTTTAAGTGGCAGTCTAATCCAATGAGTAGCATTATTAGGTAAGGCGGAACGAGGAAGTGGTAGTGGGTAGCGGTGTTAGTTAGGCGCTAAAATTGTAAAAGACAGCAATCCCCACGGCTCGATTTCTATTGCTTATTTGTCACACTATGGGAGTGGTTTAAGACGCGTGGAGGCGAGAGGAGTAGGGGATGGGGTTGTGTTGTAAGAAAGAGTCATCCTCCTCTCGATGCCTAGAGGCGAACTCAGTCTCGAGAAGATTTTAATTAAGTTGAAATGTAGACGGCGTTCTTCTTAGGGAAGAGCATTGGCATTGATAGGATCGAGGAAGGCTACTTAAATTGTGCATGTAATTTGAACGCAGATCGCACTGTTTCGCAGCAGAATGTACAAACACAATTGTTCAGATTTACCTCCTTCGCATTCATTCCGCCTAGAAGTGCACTACATTGGTCACAGCCTAACCCGAATTTCAATGCAAACTTTCAAGCAATGCTTTAGAAATGCACTACCGGATTCTGCTTTATGGCAAGAGTTTGCGCTACCAGCCCAGTAGATGCTTGCACAACAACTACTGCGGAATGCTTGTCGAAGCGGAGGCAGTCATGAGGGCACCGCAACACAGCTGTGGAACTTGGGGATTTTGATGTGTTACTCGTCCTCACACAATGCCTGCTCTCACCTTGTTCTCCCCTGCTCAATCGAGGTGGGGCAGTTGGGTGAGTGGATGGGTGAATTGCGAATGGCCTTCAGGTCATCTGGTGTGGTTGAACACTTGAGTGATTAGCAGGCTATGAGTTGTTGGCCTGTGTTCTCACCATCTACCTCGATGCATAACCGGAGCATGAAGGGTGAATGTGAGGGAGCCATAGACCATGCATGCACCTTCTTTTTCCAGTTAGGCTCACTGACTTTGGCGGAATAGCACTTGTGATAACTAGCGAGGGTTGAAAACGCGAAGCTCAACCATGTAGTGTCAGTCGGTCAGTCGGTCGGTCGGACGGTCGGTCTGTCGGTCGGTCGGTCGGTCAGTCGGTCGGACGGTCGGTCTGTCGGTCGATCGGTCGAAGTTGACGTTAGCTCTTGATTTTTCCTAAAGCTTCAAAATCTCGTTATTTTTGGGATAACGATGATAGGATGACGGCTATTTTAAAAGAGCATCAACTACTATCACCGCTAAGCTAATGCATTAAAATGATGCGTTTTCCCGAGAACTTGTTGTCGGGCGGTTCGGCTTAAGTTTTCACTCCGATGTGAGGTTAGCTACGGGACAGTCAGCTACACACATGAAAGCGCTGCAATTTTTTGCTGGAGGCGCATATCCTCTTTGTCGTTATGAGCTCTTAGTATGGGATGAAATCCGGTCTAGTTAGTTGTTAGAAAAATAATCAGTGATGGATAAATTGGCGTAGGCGATCTAAGATGCTCTTGACGTCCATTGGGTTGCGCTGTCTATAACAGAGATTGAAATAAACACTGTATCCAATTGGCACTCAGTGAGGAGTTTAATTACAGATAGTGAGCCAGCCTATGTGCTGAGTTCATCAAGGTGTCTGCGCATTGTTACTTGCATACAGATGTGAATTCCTCCATAGTGTTTAATTCGCAGGCGTTATTTTTGGTTGGGTTTCTATTATTATCCTCAATTTGAATTTTAAGTCCACTCATCCGTGCCTCATTGTGGATTGTTCTCATCTGCTCAGTTGCTTTCATTTGATGCCGCCATATTGTGTCATCTATTCATTCCTACCTCAATGTGGCCTCACTTTCCCTACAGACCAGGCTAGGGCTGCGTTGCTAGTGAGGGCTCTAGTCTCCTCACCAGCTCTAAGTTAAAGGTCGATGCCAGTCTGGTGAACCCACTAGAAATAAGCCTAACCTGGATTGCACGACTGATTGAATTTGCTTTACGTGCATCAGCAAACTGAAATTCCAAGGGGGTAGTTTGCTACACATACAAAAATAGAGACTGCGCTTTAAGGACCATATGCGTGACAGTTTGCGCGATCGAAGTCAAGGGCTGTAATGAATGAAATTAACGAACCTCAATTACGGAAAATTTATGGCCTACTTCTCGCTGTAGATCTTCACTCAAGTCTGAAATGAGATGGATATCTTATGCTCCGCCCATGCAAATGCTTGGTGTAACTATGGTTAACAAGAAGAAAATCATGTATTGCTGCCTGGGCACCAAAAGCACTCCATTAAATGCGTCAATAAGTGGAGTTGAGACCATCTGTCATGAGGTAACAAGAAGCAAAGTCACAAAACACATCCGGGTGGTAATCCTGATGTTCAATCTCCCAGTTATGTTCAAAAATCTTTAGAAACTCTTTGCATATCCATGTTCAAAATAAAACTGAGCAAGCATTTGGCAAGATCCGCCACTTTCCTTAAAACCAAGTGCCTTGCGGGGCCGTATTCACCCAGCACGTTTAACGATGAGGTCATCTCGAAATCTTAAATCTACAGCGACTGAATTGGTTGCTGTTAAAAGAACTAAAACAAGCAGTCTTAAAGAAATTGAGCATTTAAAATTGTAAATACAAAGTTTTGATGATTTCGTGAACATTAATAACTCGACATCTTGTGGAGCCTCATGCTTGTCAATAAGGATGGCTGCATCACTAAACTCTCAAGTTATCAAATCACATCCCAAAATATAACCAAACATTAGAACACAATTATCTCAGTGTCCGAATTTATTTATTGCTACTGCTAAAGCATGGCTAACCACTTGAAGCTTTTCGTCTGGAAGCCACTCACAGCCACGTTGCTTAGCTTTCCACCTTATCCAGCCCGTGGAAATGTAGGAGGAGATTGATTTTACCCATTCATATAAATCTACAGCCCGGTGAGTTGTGTGCTAGCATATAGTGGATAAGGGCGACAATTTTATAATGTACCACAAGCCTTGACGGCTAGAATAGTGAAAATTACATCATGAATGCGAGATTCAAGACGTTCTATCGCAAATCTCAAGCTCAAGATTTATGAAATTTGTATTAAAACACTTCCTCTTACTGCACTTTCCACCAACTAAGTACTGTCTACCTCCTACACCCTACCCTTAACTTTGACAGTTCTTCTGTTGCTCAATTTACATCCTCACCTCGTTTCTCACTGACAACACCGCTCTGGTAAATTCTGGCTACTTGCATTTTCACCTACGAAAAGCCAATGCATTTAATTGTTAAAGTGTCTTTTCCCAACCTACTCATGCTGATTTACCCGCTCGTCTGCTCATAACTCCGTTTCACACTCACATTGCCAGTTCGCAGCACAGCCACACCTCTTCAAATATGCCCCATGCTTTAAACATGTTCCAGTAAGGAGAGCAAAAGTATGAGGAAAAGGAGACCTTTCCATGAGATGTGTGCCAGAAACTAGGTGGCATAAGACACCTATTTTCTATGCGGTATCAAGAGTAGGGACCAAAATAAGGGCGTGTGTATGTTCTGTGAGCAGGCGTACAGTGTTAGAACAAGCAAAAAGTAGTCGTGCTAATGTGTAATTAGGTATTAAGTAAATGGGAGGAAGGAATGTCATCACGATGGTTGGCCAAAGGAGGCCACATTCACTGGTAGTAGGTGTTACATAAGAATGGGACTGGAGATCGTAAATTCACCCTGGGGACGTAGACAGTAGGGTGAAGGCCATATCATGCCCGTACACATACAGATCAGCGAGCAATACACAAACATCGCTGAAACTGCGGCTGCTTCGATACACCTCATTCTTCTACTGTTAGCTGCATTCACTCCTTCATATCGCAGACTTCCTTCTCATTGCCGTGTTTCGTGTTCCTCAGCTGTTGATGCAGCTACTCGTTCTCCGCGACCCATGAAGTCCACATTTACACAGCTTGTGTGAAAGCGGAGGCATATTTGTGTTGACGCTGTGCCTGATGTTGTGCCAAGCATTGCGCATAAGACGTTGTGCTCACAGCGGCAGGCCGCCTCATCCTCGTGCAGCAATGAAAAAGGTTAGAGGTTGTGTCGCATTTCCATCTTCTGAACCACTGGCAATTAGTGGCTCTGCAATTCTGCACAATGCCAAACAAAGGGAACAAAGTCATTGAGTTTAGCACTGTATCGACTGCAATCATCTGAGCTGAGAGATATTTGTGCTAAACAATCATAACTTCCATGTAACTATGCCTGACAATTAACATGGCCTCTGTTTATTGCTTTATTTTGATTATCTGCATTTAATCTGCCGGTCTGTCTGCATATGCACCCAGTTATCAATCTACCCCGTTTCCAAACTCAAGATTGCCAATCTGTCGTAAAAGGGGCGTCAGACGGGACAGTAGCCGCAAATAATAGGATTCCACTCAAAAGTTGAATTGAACAAAGAATGGCACAATAAATAGTGGCATCGTCTATAGCGCGCAATATTTCTAAGTCCCGAGCAACGCATAGGTTGCTAGCCATTTAATTTTTAAGCTAATTTTACGAGCTGTGGAATTAGGCCAAAACTTTACCAAATGTCACAGGTTTATTACATTCGTTGGGGTTCCATAATCAGTCTTGAGTTAATGGTACAATTATGACTTTTCTATAATTCTCTTTGGACAAGGTGCCACGTCTCATAAGGCCTCGGACCCGCTAACCTAAAGTGTGACAAATACAAAGATTACCGGTTGAATACTAATTTACTGAGTGTGAGTTGCTCATATTAATCAAACAGGACTCACTCAGCTCAGGCGGCTTGAGCTGAGTGACCATATATCAACAAACGAAATTCTGGTGGTAGCTCTTGAGCCAGTTTTACATCACATATTTGCATCTGAGCTGACGGATGGCAGAGAGAGGTGAAGAAGGCAAAGGTGGCGTTAGGGAAGAAGCATCCGCTGAAGGAGGAGTGAGTGGCGCATCCGTCATGTCACAAACACAAACACCTTATTCCTTTCTTCCGGTCAATGTGGAGAAGAATGTGTACAAGGCCTTGCTGACCATTGCTAGGAGGGTACCAAACGTGTGGCCCACAGATCTCAACAGTGAAAGGGAGGAGTTCACATCCATTTGCGTAGCAGGACTGGATTCTGAGCCCTTGGAGTATCCGAGAACCATTCTACGGCTGTGTGACAGTGCGGCGTGACGTGCAGCGGGGTGCAACCAAATGGAAATGATCGCCACTAGGAATGGCAGGTGAATAACTTCAAAATACTTGCTTTGTTTGGTCTTCTATTCACTATTCACTATTTTATTAGAATGATTACTGACTAGAAACATTTTCTTTGCAGACGCATCTTCCCTACACTCAATGTCAGCGTTGAGGGTTTAAAGGCTAATAAGACATATACGTTTTTCT
Organism: Taenia multiceps; assembly: GCA_001923025.3. Lineage (NCBI taxonomy): Eukaryota > Metazoa > Platyhelminthes > Cestoda > Cyclophyllidea > Taeniidae > Taenia > Taenia multiceps. Next base: position 24,460,218 of record CM010313.2, on the reverse strand, counting down.
TGGATCTGATGCCGATCCATCAGAATGCCTACAAACATCAGTCTGGTCGTTGGCTTCCCGGTGGTACTACTGAGCCCTATCCTCCATCAGATCAAGGTGAGCATGCAAGTGCTAAGAGTTTGCATTTATAAATGACTGCGCCAATCTATGCTTTGCAACACCTGTCCTAATCGCAACTTTGCGTTTACTTAAGATACCCTCATCCATGTACCATTCGAGGCATTCCAATTGGGATCAAAAATCATGGCTAGAGGAGTGAAGTTTTCATCAGCCAAGATCACCACCAACGCCAATACTTCCATATTCAGGAATCATATAATTGTTCTTACCCCTAGTGCACGCCACGTCACCACTTCTTAGTAAATCGCTCTTGAGATGAAGGAATCAATTCTAAGCGCATCTTTATTTTTTCCAGATATTTTCACACCATGCAGATTTACCTTCCACGCTATCATATAGTGCACTATTTGACAGCAGAAGAGCCAGCTTTGCGTCATCAAATTGGGGGAGGTAGGGACGAGTGTCTAGCATGTGGGCTTCTACGTTATTCCAGGAACGAAATTTGTTACCAGTACAAACTACTACAATAGGTACATTGCGAACTTAAAGATTGATACAAATCCTCAAAACATCGCTATGAATAAGTGCCGAAAATCTTCAAAATACCCCTACTAGAATGCAGTCGTGGACTATTTAACTCTTCAAACGCTTTGTGTGCAATTTTGTACATTTTCACACTACCATCTGATTTGCTACTGATTCTTACTTGTGTATCCACAGACATCCCACCTTTCTCTTTTGGGATAACGGAGGGCAGAGCGGATGGTTGGAGACTGAATAGCAATTTAGCAGAAGGAGCTATCGGAAGAAGTGACCTATGAGGTTGATTAAAACAATAAGGAGATATGTCCACTTGTGCAGCTTATCGACCAACAGTTGTCAGTGATGTGTTTGTTTAATTCAATTTAACTGTTTCTCCGTAATGTGGTTGCCCCGTAGTTTGCATGTCAAATTTTGGCAAATATGACCGCAGGAGGTCAACAACCTTAAAATATTACCCATTGAAGCATGCTTAAATAAGATAAGATGTCTCCAACCACATCCAAAGCACGAGTTTACAGGCTTAAATCTGTACGCCTAGTTTTCTAATGGAACGAGTGTTCAATGCACAGTCCAATCAAAAATAGGTTTGCAGTGCAAGTAGGTTTTTTGTTACTAAATCCAACAATTCAAAACTATTTAAGTCCTAAACATGAAAGGCTCTGCAGACACCACTTTTAACGACCTCTTATTACTGAAGTCAGAGTGTCTACCCTGATTGTTTTTCTCCAGTAAGTCATACCTAAGAGGCTTGAGCTCTATGGGGATGAACGACAGTTACTGCTGCTTTTCGTACTTGTAACAGTGCACTATCTACAGCTTTTTGCCCGGCGTCGACTTTCTTCATACATATTTGAGCGCTTGGCTCAAAATTCAGAATTGAGGAGTTCGGTGCGATGCTTATGCTTCTTAAATGCTTTTGTATGAAACTTCTTTTACACAAATGCACCAGTCCTTTGCCCGATTAGTCCATACCGACCTTTAGTTTGCCCAGGTTCGAATGTATAATTTGTTGCTGTTGAGACGTGAGGAAGATGGGGAGGAAGGTTAGTCGAATATAAGAAAGCCGAATATGGACGCCATTAGCACTATGGCTTCGTGATTGTTCGGCCATGATCGGTACTAACGCAGAATGTCATAATTGACTTTTGTTTACTTCACAGTCTACAGCTAAACGAATGTTTTCATTGTTGTGCTGCAAAGGACTAAAGTACTGTCCACTTATCAAACTCTGACTGTGGAAGGCCTGGAGTTACCAATCTTGTCGGGGACCAGAGAGAAAGTGACAAACTAAATCGGATTACAAGCGAACCCTTCAAAATCGATCACTGGCTTTGCAGTCCTCTTGTTGGATGGGAACGTAGTGGTCATCTTTGACACGCAATGATATTTTATAAAGTCTGCATCGCACTTGAAACAAAAGAGGTTCGTATTGCTGCGACAGATTCTTGCTTTTTTAAGACGCCCTCGTTGTAAAAAAATACATAGGGGGGTCATACCATGTTGAACTGGAAGCGATTGCGCAGTTTAGGCGTCTTGGAAAGCGGCTGTGTAGACAGTGTCGCAAGGTCCGCCAAATTAAATACCATGTGACCTAGAAGTTTGCAGCAAAGTGCACACATTACACAGCATCGGCGATTCGACACCTGTCGTCACTGCTCATTCACACCTGGACTTGCTGATTGTGCCCCAAATCCAGCAGGTATTAATCTTTCGGATTGACGCAATAATATGATGTTCAAATGAGGCTGCCAAAGCATAAAATTACATTGATTGATTGAGCTGTCACTCACTGGAAGGAATGGAATAAAAGTCAACAGTTTAAACAATTTGCTGCTCTTTGCTCTTTGCGCTTTCCAACTTGCTAGCGCGTTGCTATCAGCAACAAATTAGAATAGGCAAGAATAACGGGCAAACGTTTTGCCCTGTGAGGCAAATTATCGCAGATTTTAACACACTTTATCATTTTGCCATTAAAGTCAATCCGCTACTCATTCGGGTGTTTTACAAATAATTCATTATGATTGCCTGTTTAGGAATTACTTCCTATGCTGGACATTGCGCTTATGGAATTAAAGAATAAGGGCACAAAGTTTCAGTACAAACAGTTGTGCCTTAGGCTTGCACGTTTCTTTAGTCAGCATTGGGTCATTATTACCACCGCGATTGATATGTTGAGCCCAGATCTTATCATATATGCAGCCAAAGGGCCACGCATTGACCCATGCCTTAGTAAATGCCAAACAGAAGAGGAGTTTGCCTTTTGTTGCTTTGCAGAGAGCAGTAAATATGCTTAGTCTTTGCCAGCGCAAAGAGGTTGGTAAACCATTATTGTTCTTATGAATTTTGGTGTGAGTGGAGGCATCTAGCCAGGCTGGCACTAACAACTATAACAAAATTTGCACTTCTTGAAGGGCACGCAAATACAGTAAGTGTTCTACATATTAGCCCATTTATTTTCCTTTGCATCCTATTATGAAAAACTTGCATACGAATCTTGGCCTCTGGCTTTCCTTTTGTTGATAAACAGCTCGTGTTCACTCTCGCTAAATCTGGCACATTTTCACTCACTTGTTCAATTTGCTTCTATACAAAATGTGTGGCTTTCGGTTTCTTAAACAGGTAGTGGCAGCACCATAGGCATGTGATAAGTCATCGCTGTCTCTGCACTTTTGCACAATGGCGGCAGGGCTGAGTTACTGTGTTGACCAAGATTATTCCTACCGTGATTTTTCGCTCAAGTGGAGCATAAGTTGCAGCTCAACCTGAATGAATGGACTCACAAGCTTGTACAACTTAAAAGCCTAAATGGCCTCCAAATCTGCAAGGACTTAAGCGAGTGTTTATAAAGGTATTTAACAACCTGTACAGATCACTCGATCTCTAATGATCTTTTTCGCTCAAATTTAGAGAAATGTCTCCAGCAAAGGCATGCGAAATTATTACATTGATTTGCAGACCCTTACAAACTGCAACAGTGTGGATGTTGGTAAGCGTGATTGCTTAGCCATAGGGTCGGTAAGTCTTTGCTTTCTTGGGCGACTAAGAAAGACTGCTGGTGGTCAGTGGTCCTTCTAGTTCTATTTTACATGTGGCAAGGCCTTCAGTAATGCAAGGATTCTTCTCAGCTAGTGACATCCTCTTTTTGCAGGGATGTCAAAACAGAAGCAGCTCATCTACTCAGGTGGAATTATGAAGCAAATGAGCCCCCTGCAACATTCCAGATTAGATTGAGTCAATTTTTAAATTGATATAATGGATGCTATCATTATCAGACTGCCAAAAAGGCAAGAAAACCTAAAAAAGTAAAGCTAAAAAATTCATAAATGTGTGATGTTTTTTAAACTTGATTTTAATATGAAATTGCTTCTTTGTGCACACTAGGCCTTGAGAGAACCGTGCAAACAATATTTATGTGCCCAAATAATTTCCTAAAAGCGTAAACTTAATATTATTTTATAAAAGCACTGTGTGTATCCACTTATGCATACATTTGATACGCGCTTAAGCTTGGTCTACTGGCATGGCTTGGAGAGCAAGCTTTACGAGTTAGGCACGTCAATAGAAGCACAAATTGACTAATTTACTAAAACTGTTGGTTTACAACCAACGCATTACGTTACCGCTTGCGGAAGTTAAAGAAAAACAAATTTAGCAGCGGAGTTACAAGTGTTGGCCATGGAATGTCTCTTACTATAGCACTTTCAAGCTACCAAAGAACTCTTACCATCTCTAACATCAATCAAGTTTCTGAAAGCCTGAGGCTTAAATTACTGGTAAACAAAACATCATGAAAATCCATGTGCTGCTCATTTTCCTAAATGTATTAGCCTAAACGTGGTGCTGAAACATTCAAGTTGAATTGATAGTCCTAAAATTTGAATTTGTTTAAATTTGAAATGCTTGTGGGAAGCTTGGGGAAAGTAAGGAGTAAAATATTGCAATGTATTTCGTAAGAGCTTCAGACCCCCTATCGGAAAAGGCAAAGTAATTGTTGTTCTTAATACTATAGATGGCATTACCTCGTTTCCTCCAGAGACCGATCTTTTGTGGTTCTATGCAAACGTAATACCTTTTTTCTTGTACGGATGATTCTTGCTTAAGTTGCTTTGACGTAAAAATTTGCAATGAACACTTAGAAAATTGGTACAAGCACAAGCATGCTGCGTAATGAGAAAAATTTTAGATATAGGTTGACAGTTGATGGCAGTGATTTTATCCGACACATCAATTTCACAAGTATTGGCTGGGTTCGCAAGCTGAAAGGAGGCTTAAGAGCTCAAATTGCTAAAGAACATCTCCATTTTTATTCTTTTTTACAAATAGAGATATGCACTCGCAGTTATTTCACAAAAGTGGTTGGTGTTTTAGATCAAATCACAAACACAACGAGAAAGCACCAATTTTGTGCAACTAGACTGTGGTATTGTTAAGGTAATAACTTTTGTCCGACAAGACTATTCCATTGCTGGCCAAAAGCGCTTTAATACATGCAATCCACATTTGCGCTTAGCAAGCTTTTTAAATCGTAGTTTTGATTTTTGTGCTTTACCGCTTGTATTACATTGCACAATCGTGGACCATTTCTATATAGCCATTATGATCTTGTGATGAATGAGGCTGCTTTCGTTGAAGTTAAGCATATCTTACTACTTCGGCTAGTGCATGGCTCAACTACTTAATCGGCGAAACTTCAGAGGTGGAAAGGAATAAGGTAGCAACTAACCACACATCGTGTGGTATCTATACCGTAATAATGTGAGTGGGTTCATTAAGCGTCTGCAGTCACAGAGAAGTTTCAATGAATCTTACCTCCACCCCACTGTAAACAATCCTCTCCTATAAGTGGGTAGGCAACCAGCTAAGGTAAATGATGGCTTTTTCTTAAACACATCAGACGATGTCAATTTTAAATCCTCTAAGAACCAGGTGGAGATGGCAACATGCCTGCTGTGTCAAGCAGCGTAGTCATTTTCGAAGTCGGCACAATATCTATCATTGTCGCAGCAAGTTCGATTATGCGGAATGACATCCGGATGCCTGGTAGGGCTAGACGTGATTTTGGCAAATCGTGGCAAAGATAACTTACAAATGTTATTTAATCAAAATACTAAACCATCACTCGGTTGAACAGAGCCGATGGTTGATGATCTGCACAGGACAACGTATGGTGTCTGTGCATACATGTACATTGCATACTCGAGATTGCTAGGTTTGAGGGAGAGAGGAAAACTATTGCTTCCCCAAGTGACATATTTATGGGCCAGTTCTCGGATTGAAGATTTACATTACAGTGAAATAAGTGCACAATTGTATTTCCTTTTGTCACTGTCACTGTTAAAAATGTAACGCGTTCTAAATCGTTTAAGCTGCTATTTATTACTTTCAGTTGCAGCCCAATCGCTTTTAATCATCTAGCGAAAGGAAGAAGGAGTTCTAAAGAGAATTGGTGAGAAACACACCCCTCTCATTCCAGGTGTGGACACCTCCTGTGTGGCGATGCGATTGCAACAAAGGACTGACTACACTCACCACAATCGAAGCTGCATGCGTGATTTCCTTGCTGACATCTCATCCCTTAGTATTTGGACTTAGTATTACTAAGATATGTTTGTTGAATAATGTAAACGCAATCCCTTTCTTGCTCCAAAGTTTTGCAAGATCAAGAACGAATGTAGGCTTACAGCGGCCACGATGCTAGCGCACGGCTGCAGAATACACAGGACATACTATGCTTACACGAAAAAGTCGGCAGTTATTATTGGTAGGGCAGAGGTAATACGGGCCACAATTTACACATTGATTGGATGAGTGATCCAGATTCCCTGCCACCGTCATTCTATCAAGTGCCCGTAAATGCTATTTGTAAGTGGATCTTATAGCGCTTTACTACCCACAAGGTTAGCACACCGCAAAATACAGTACTTTTAAAGTGGCAAGCAAACATTTGTCCAGCTGACTTCGCGGTTGAGTTTTTCAGCTCACAGCACCATCACTGTTTTAACAGTGTCTCCTTCAAGCTGGGAATTTGTACACTACCAAAGCCACTGAAATCAAACTCAAAAGCTCAAATACTGCTGCTAATAATTTGGATATTGAGTAATGCTAGTGCTGAAGTCTTTTCATCTGACACGACAGATGAATAATTTTCTTATTTCTTTCGCGCATGAGACTCATTGGTGGCAGCTTTCCAACACAGAGATCCTCCCGATTCTTCCTGAATTTTCTGATATTTCCTTTTTGCGGATAGATGGGCAGAAATATAGGTGATAGATTTGATGGAAGAGATACCCGTTGATCATCAGGCTCACCTGTAGGTTAGTTTGACTCGTGAGCATGCCTACCAAATAGTTGTCCGTGATCTAACTATTCGTGTTTAGCCCTAGCTTTTTGTACTAAGTGACTTGGATTCTTCTGAGCTTGATCCTCTTCAGCACAAATGAATCCTGGGCCATGTCAGCAGCCTCATTTTCCTTTTGTTTGTTGAATGCACATTCGGCCATAGACCCACACTTTCTTTCGCATTTAGGGAAGTCTCGAGACGCTGTAATCAATGTAATGCACGTCAACTTAAATAAATTTCCGCGTATAAATTAAATAACCTACTAATCTACATTTCAAGGCACTATTCCACCTAACTAACGGCAGTGAAGAGTCACTGTCTCAAAATTACGCGCATGTTATGCTAAATTGCCCCATTCGATTCGTTTCCAACTTTTCTAAAAATACTGCCACCAAATTTTAGCAGGCGAATGTGCAGATATTACTTTCGCTTAAATATGGCGCAGTACTTCTTTCAAGGTGGCTTCGTTGGCTGTAAGGTTTTCGCGATAAATCCTTCCTTTCTGGTAGTGACGGACCTGTAGTTCAACAGAGAAAAAGGCAGTTATGAGCACAGAATGCATGGATTTATTTTTACCTATTTGAGAGATAATTATGTGAACCAGTCTGGAAACTCAAGTACTTTACTCAGGTCTGCTGCCAATTGTAACTGAGGTGTTTGCATTCTCCTCCAAATCACATTTTGGCACAACCACTCAAACATATCGCTGTGATCAGTAGTGCGATTTTCATGCACTTTAACGCACCATATTCGCCAATTTACTAATGCGGACATTAAAATGAATTCACTCACGCTGCCAAGTTCCCACAAACACTTCATGAAGAAACCAATTCCACTTGACTCCTCCGAATCCATATCTTCCATAATTACTACCCCAGTGTCTGATCGGGCATAGGTTCGGCACTATGGTCTGCAGTTCATCCCCTATTATGGAACCGAATTTCAGAAGGATTGAATGCAAAATGAAAGGAGGACACAGTCATACGCAACCAGCACTTGCCTACTTTCCTCTCGCATCCTCCGCTTTCATGATCAGCAGTGGCTGAGTAGTCCACTGGGCCAGGAACGTGTGATCTATTAATCTCGCTGGGACGGATTACTTTAATATTTACTGTGGTGCGAGGTTAGCATTCATTACTTTCATGCGCGAAGTCCTAGATTCCTGGTAAACTGTTTCCAATCTTCTTCAACCATAACGGAAAATTTGAATGGTTTATTCAGGAGGCAACCCACTGCCTCAAAGAACCATTTCTCTGGGCTCAAAGCTAAGAGTCGTAATTTTATTTGTTGTTTGCAGGTATTGCACATAGTGCTAATTTTGCCTAAAAGTTTTGAGACGTCATGTGAAAAATTGTGCAGCTTCATGGACAAAAAAATGATTAAGATTTATAAAGCCCTGAGTTGGTGCGTCATCTTATGCTGGAATCGTGGTAAGAACTTTTTCGCATAATTTTGATTTAGAACAAAGATGCAAATAAAATGATGTGAGAAAGCCATCTATTTTATTACTGACAACACATGCTAACAGTATGGACATCAAATACTGTGCAACTTGCAAGGTAAAATGCATCATACAAGAAACCCGTGTAAAATACTGTTCCAAAGCATAGACAATGAGCATTTGCATGCTTTGATCTTAGGTTGCCAGTTTTTTTGCTGGAACTGTCAATTTAAGACGAGCATCCTTCCTTGGAACTATGACGCACGCCGTTGTTTTTGGAAGGTATGAGCGAGACTGAGGAAGTTGAGGCAGTGGAGTGCGCTTTCCTACCAGACGGCGATTTCTCTGTAGCAA
>CM010313.2:24421577-24451380 GCA_001923025.3 Taenia multiceps | reverse complement strand
TCGCATAGTATTGCATCAGCATGATGAATGCGGTTGAGCTTGTGTTAGCGTGAACCCACGTGCACATTATTTGACATGGTTTGAAGGCCATGCCGTGTAATTGAGCGCATAGTCACAGGAGGTACAGTTCTTCCGCCTTGCACTTCTGATCGAGATGGCTATCATTTATTTTGCGATTCGCTGCGTTTAGTGCATCATCCAATGTGCTTGAAGGATGTCTTGTTAAAGAGAAATCCGAAGCGTTGGCTGTCTACCTCACTACTGATGAACAAGAGCATCACATCCCCTCAGATGTACAAAGACGATTCGTGAAAATGGCACATGGAAACGACGAAGAGGGAAGAAAATCAACCTCAATCGTGGTAGTTATGCATTTTTATGATCGTGTGTGTGTGTGATGCAATGCCAATAGAATAAAAGGATGGAAGGAATGAGGCATCAGTTTGGATAAGAGTGAAGTGCTTTTGTGGGAGGATGAGTGGCTAGAAATGAAGAGATAATAGAGCTATGCAGAAAGCTACGTTGTGTAGCGGGATTATCCCGTTCTTCCTCCTCGTCCCTTTTCACCTTGCTGGCAGAAGACCGAGCTTTTCTAGGCATAGTTTCATTTAAAGGGGAAATGAGTGGGTGGGATCGTCCTGTGAACATTTTGAACGGGGAAACACCCGTTGACGCGTGGACTGTGGCTCTATACGCTAGCAGGGCGCGTCCTAGGCTCAAATCCCAGTCTTCTGGTTTCGACCCCTTGATAAACGCCTTCAGCAAACCCACCAGAGTGTGGTTCGTTATTTTTACCTGCCCGTTGCCTTGTGGGTGCCCTGGTGTCGTGTGTGTCATCGCAATGCCAAGAGTCTTGCACAGTTTCGTAAAGAGTCGACTTTCGAAATTAGGGCCTTGATCGCTGCGAACTGATTCGGGGACACCGTGTTGACAGATTTAACGGTTAAGGAAGGTTGAAGCGACTGTTTCGGCGTCTTGGGACTGCATGGCTTCAGCTTCAGCTACTTTCGTGAAGTAATCAACCATCACCAGGATATACCGGTTTCCTCTTTTGGTAAGTGGCAGGGGACCCATAATGTCAATTCCCACCATTTCGCCCGGGAATCCTGTGGGCATGGGTTGTAGGGGTGCCATCACCGTTGTGTGAGGTTTCTTGAAACTGCTACAAGTAATGCAGGTTCGGCAGAAGTCGAGTACGTTCGGGGTAAGAGAGGGCCACCAGTATCGTTTGCTCGAGGCCTTCACCATCTTCTTCTCACCTACATGCCACAATTGCTCGTGCAACTCCTGAGGGACCGTCTGTATCAGCGAGCCAGGAACAAGAAGACGTTTGGGGGACGTGGCGTCTTCTTGATACCATAAAACTTCGTCTTCCAGGGTGAGTTTGGGCCACTGTCGCCATATCTGTTTGGCTGCTTTGCTGGATGATTTCATCTCTTCCGTAGTAGGCTTGAGTGAGGACGCCAGGAACCTCTCGTATAGCAACGCTGTGTCGGGATCGGTACTTTGTGTGTTTCTCCACTGGTGTCTAGTAGGCTCGCTCAAAAATAGTGTGCCCACTGTACCGCTTTCCCTCTCTGCTGAGAGAGGTCTGCGAGACGGTGCATTCGCGTTGCCATGCGTAGTCCCTTTTCGGTACTGCACTGTAAAATTGTATTGCTGCAGTTCTTCGTACCAGCGCGCTACGGAGCGGTCAATCTCCTTCATTGCTTTTAGCCAGGTCAGCGCTTGGTGGTCCGTTCTCACAATGAACTGTTTCGCTACCAGGTAATGTCTAAAGTGCCGAACCGTTGTAAAGATGGCGAACAGTTTGCGTTCCGTTGCACTTTTCTGTTTAAGATAATGGAGGAATGCAGGGACCTATGTTGAGGACGACGGTACAGTCGTTGTAGCACTCTGCTTGGCACCAACTAATCTTGTGCCGTCGTCATTTTGGCCCTCCTCCATTCAAACCACGCAGTCCCCCTCCCAGTCATCTTATCACTCCTATTCGATAGGTAGCAGAGCAACAAACCGCTGACAAATAAGTAGCGATTTGTGCTCTCGTCGTATGCACATAGCTCACCACTCTTTACAAACCGTTCATTCACCCACTTGAAACTCTCCACTTCCTTTGTCAACACCTTTCCAAATATAATGCGTCTTTTCTTCCAAACCGCGTGCAGAGAATTGCCCAGTTGAATCGGTTCGCGACTAATAACATGGAACTTCTCCCCCGTGTGTCTTCACTGCATGGAAAATGGGGAAAGAGCCACCACATCACGAATCCCTTATCTATTGCTCATCGTTGTTACGCTTGGCGACAAATCCCATCCTGGAAGCATCGAAGTAGGCCTACGCACATACCAAAGCCCAACTCTCCCATTCCACTAACACCGACATCATCTTCCAATGCCTTCAATGGGCTTTGTGTTTTGCAAGCACGCCTACCACCCTGAATTGGCAAGCAAATCAGCTAATTACTGTGCTCCTCATCAAGTCCCCATCAGGGCGGCCATTTCTTCCGTCAGGTGACTCTCAAACCACCAACTGCGACGCCACACTCACACCAGAGCTGTGCGAGATTAGCAAAGTAAAGTGCGTGCATCGCCGATCAACAAACTCGTGTCCCACCTTCCATTGGCTTTTAAAGCCGCTAAGTCAAAGAGCCAGCCTTGAAAGCCATTGAACTCCCAATTCTGCTTCATCACATCCTCCTCCGTGGCATTGCCATCCAAGACTCACCTCTAAGTGCATCACGGCGTCGGTCATGGAAGCGATGTGCAAAATGCAAATAACGCCTCTCTCAAGTCCACTTCCCAAACTGCATGCCACCTGATGCATACATGCTTGCCACTCTTTTGGTAGTCTCATCAGCCCATCAAAGTGCGATGACGTGGTCACGAAATGCCTACAGAATGTCTGCACAAACTAAAATGCATTCTGGCCAACTGTGGCGAATGACGAGGAGCGCATACGAGGACTGGCATGAAAGCGCCTAACACCACCCAGCGTTGCCCCCTTCACATAAAACCACTACTCATTTCGACTAGCACAACCCATAGCTGCATCCCTATCTACTTCTACAAACACCACACTACAAGTCACACTGCTCTGATAAAACACTCACGGCAACGTCGCCGCACATCAATCACCCAAGTGCTTTCCAAACACTACACTACAGCGTCAAACGCCACGCACAAAGGGAAGAAGGCTGTGTAACCAATGTAACTCTGGCACAACTGTATTTGGCATTCAACATGTCATCCAATCCTTCGCTCCACTATTTCTTTCCGCTCCAAGTCTGCCAATGCATTGCAAAAATCTGCGATCCCACCGATAACTACCCAAGACATTGACACGACAAATGGAAGAGGTCGAGCAAGCGCCTCATGAATCCATCGAGACGGACAAAGAGCATAACTCGCCGCTGATACGTCCGAGGACAACACCTGCAATTTAACGGTTATGAAGATAACTCTTGCATACATTCCACACTTCCACCTCGCGAATGACCATTAAGACTACAGGCTTGCCGCTAGTTGTTAGTGCAACGTACTCATTGCAGTAACAACATCAAGTTGACTAACTAACTAACTAAATGCAACAAAGTTATCATCGAAATTGGGGAGAGAGTGGAAATAAAGAAGAGTGGAAGTGAAGGCAAACTCGCTTGCAATGCCAATCCAAACTGCAGACAACGTTTACCATGCCAATGACGATCGTGGGTGCCATCGCTCTTCGCGCCCATCTGGCACACTCCATACCCACCGTCTCGATCACAGCTATTCGCTTTCACCCACCAACTGCACCTGTCGAACTATCAAATCGATTTAATCGACGCAACACACGGGAGGTCATTGGGGGTAGTGATAACACCCAAGGATGCACATCAGTCTTTCCAAGTTAGGTGCCGATCCCCACTGTCGTACCGACCATCCAAGAGATCTGCTAAAGAAGAAAACAATGGAAGACTCTACTCTACTCTATTGCCAATCCCATCTTCGCCTACAACAGGCTGAAAGTGTGGGAGACCGAGCCAACCCACTCATCACACGCCTATTGTGGAGTGCAGTTGGCAGTTCAATACCTCTGATACCCTCATCAATTCCCCATTCTGTCGACAGTGCTACAACACCCTTGGAGGAACTTCCAAGACTGTGCCTGGAATCCTCCCCTTCAACGCATATGCTACTTTGAGCATTTTCAAGGAACCGACTTCACAAAGTCGCAAGCAGAGCCCATTGACTGACAAGTGGATCAGCTAGCAACAACAACCAAACATGAGCCACTTCTCCGATCAGCACAAGGAAGTCACTTTACCCACAACGTTTCACGTGCGGTTTTGTTCGATGATGAGCTAATTTGGACGAACTACAGAATGCATGCAGCGGAAAACAACATGACACACACATCGCGGACTAAAATAACACTTGAACACTAGAACCGTCATCTTGACACCATTATGAATCGTGCACGAGGTGGTTTATGAGTACTCGTCTAAGAGCACACAAGGGACGCAAATGTGTTGACAAGGAAACAAATTACTCACAGATATGGACGCTGACTTAGTCGAGCCCACACCACTGCAAGCGCATCCTCAGCGAATAAACGCTGAACGCTCCTAGTAGAAGACGCTTCAGCTTGAGACCCATTGCAAATCAGGTTGTAGGTTACCGCACGCACTCCACCGCTTCTTGCACGCGCCGCCACCTCCCTCTTCGACTCTGCACACGATGAAGTTGTGACCAACACACCCTCCGTCTATCGCCTGTGAAGACAACACGATAGGCAATACCACATCAAGCATCCGTATTCAATGGACCATCAAGTCGACAGCATTCTCCTCTCAACCTCTGAATGCAATATGCACACCAGTCCCGCATCACTCCCTCGAACGGAAATCCCCATTTGCGGTGACCGCACGTCACCCAAGCGAAGATTATCTCCTTGACAAATCGATGAATCGTTGTTCGGTTTAAGTCCCAATGATAGGCTCAGCACGTGAGCACGAACAAAGACAACAAAGGGTTGCGCAGGCACATCATTTCAGACAAGTGCTGAAAAAACACCCCGACTTGGAGGTCTGAGGTGCCGGGAGAGACTCGGAGTGAAGGCAGCAGCAAAATGTACAACAACAGCAGCAGCAGCAGTCTCACGATATTGCTACTCCCCAAACATTGTATCCCTCAGAAGAAATCAAGGTCGACAAGGAAGAAAGTGGGAATAAAACAACCAACTAGTACAAGCGACAACGTCCCCAAACCCACTCTGCTCTTCAGCACCACCTCCACCAACGTCTTTCACACTTCTCCATCTTACGCAGGCGAAGCAAGTACCCCAGACAAGTCCACAAACGTCTTCAAGAATTGCCTTGCCCCAAGGCAACAACTCAATGAAACAAAACTGCATTAAGCATCACTGCTAGAAGTTACAGGCTACAGGGTGGGAAAGTATAACAAGCGCAAAAGATATCCCACGTCAACTTTCACGCCCAGTCTAATCACTGTGCTCAATACACGTTTCTTCCCAATGTCAACTAGTCTTTCGAGTTAACCGAAGAACTTCTACCTAATACACAAGGTGTTCAAAGCCAAGCACAAGGGTCTACCTTAAATTATTAAACCCACTGCTTACAAATTAGACAAATGAATTCCAGGTTCTAGAACAGGCTAACGCAACCTACGTGAGCATGAGGTCAGCTGCCGCGAAACACCCACCACGACGGGGAGCGAACCATCGACAGCCCTGACATTGGCGGTGAGGTGGCAATGGACCACATTCCCAGCGAAAGGTCCATGCTCGAGGAGAAAGCACAGATCCGCACAACCGCGTCTCCCTATCAAACGTCTCCGTCAAAGCACTCCATAACTCGCCAAACCAACGCACTCACGGTTCGCACTTGTGCGCTTCCCTAAGATGGAGAAGGACGCAGTACGCACTACGCACTACGCACTACGCACTCCAACTCCTTCCTCCTTTACCAGTCTCAAATAGAAATGACCACCACTACACATTATCTATTTCCCTCACGACGCTAACACCCTCACCACAAATGCAACAGATTCAACCGCTGTCCAAGAACTAACAGACGTAACAACCTTATCTTAAAAAGCACTATCCACCTATTCTTGTTTAAACCTCGCCAAGCTCTTTTCGCTACGGTCCAATGCAACCCACCTTAGCAAGACGGTGCACAACACCACACGTGCTTATGACGACAAACTCTGACAAGGCAAATGGACATGGTAAAACAATGAAAGCAGTGTAGAACAAACCAATATGACGAATGCTCACCAGACATGAGACATCAGCTCCCGACTGATCAACAACTAAGACACAGGAGGACGGCTGCAGATACCAACACAGCTTAGTTCAAGCATGCAGGCTTGTTCTTCTACGTCTGCAAATAAGTGTCAGTGTTTTAACAGAAAACGATTTTCAGAGAGTCTGGTGTCCTACCACCTATTGCAATCACACAAATCTCTAATTCACACAAAGACAACGTTGCATGAATAAAAGGCACTGCCATGAAACGATGAACCAACTTACGACATGACGCTAGCCACAACATCCATTCAATCAAACTTCTCCTCGGCTTTGAGTTCACCGAAACCACTGCTTTTACAAGGCCAAGCACTTCTCCAAATGACTACTTTCAGGAGGCTCTACGGAAATGTTTACCTGTAAATCAGTCCACATACTAAGCCATATCCAGTTCACGTGATTCTGTGTTCACGAAAATTTAGCTCCACAAAGTCGTTGGGCAGCGGAATTTCAGAGTGCCTCAATAAGTCCAAAGAAGACCAATCATCTCAGCAAGTCGTTCGATTGCTCTTGTCACACACTGCTCCCAACTCGTAGGAACACGGCCTTTGAACGACCGCCAGTATGCGCCAAAGCTATTAGCCACATTGTGCCGATTTGCGGTCTCAACATCCTAAATCCTACTTTTTTAAGCAATGAACTATACCAGTCAAACAAATTGCTTGACATTCACACGCGCACCGTGAAACCACTGATTATTGGATCCTTTGAGGGATTGTGTTGGTCTTCACCAATAGCGTCGTCTGCTGTCCAAAATGGCACTCACCTCCAACTGTTTGGAGGTGTGTGTTTCTGTGATGGGCTCAGATGGTGGGCATGCAACTTACACGGACTCACGAGAACTTGCAATTTGGCACTAGGACCACGAATGCACAGAGGGTGGCGCTAGTCGAATAAGTGAACGTAGATCCACCGATAGTGGTGATGGGAGGGCTTGATGCGGAATCTTTGACGTGTTCCTTGCAGGATTGGTGGCAGACCCTCCCCACAGATACTCTCTTCTCTTGCATCCCAAACATGGCATGTTCTTCATGACATCTTGAAACCCTGCAGGTCGGCTAGCTCGTCACTGTTGGTAATGTAGCATATGCGGCTGCGTTTCGCAGTTGACATGCTTCATTTTCCGTGGTGAATTGCATAGCAGGAGGCAATGAGGATGAACCTACGCGAGTTCCATGTTGGTGACGAGCGGGTATCGTTCAAAGACCACTTTAAAATCATTAATTGATTGGAGATCACGGGCCAGCTTTTGAATAAATGAGTAGAATTGATTGCTCTCCATTCCAAGGAGCTGGAGGGAATGCTACCGCAGCACCTTAGGAGCAAGTGCAACCGGAATTAATCAAAATTCCCACTTGAGTGCATTCATTAACAACCGGGGAAGCTATGAATGCTATTAAGTGAAGGTATAGAAGTGGCTTGGAAATGGAGGTTTGATGTTTCGTCATCAACCATGGACATTCCTTTCCACGGCGTTGTGGGTAGTAATGGGTTCTTATTCTAAGCTGGTGGATTCAGTGACATGCACACCATATGAGGGTCGACTGCTCCGTCTTTGGCATTCCGGAAAACTTGAGGATCTGCTATGCTTGTCATGAAGCTGCAATAGAGCCCAACTCCTACTGAGTCGGCGACTTGATCGTTTGTTCGTCACATACCGCTTCGTACTCACCGTCAGAATCTATTTGAGCCCGAACGCGACCTTTGAAGGGCGGACAGTATGCGCCAAAGTTATTGGCAGAAAGGTGCAGCTTTTGCAGCCCACACAGCCTCTTTGCTGTTCATTGGAAGCACAAAACATAACTAATTGAAAAGCAATAATTTGTACTTACACAGTGCTAGTTGCTTTTGAAATCCGATAAAATAATTCATGACTGAGAAGTTGGTATAATTCATACAATGTTACAAGAGAAACGATTATGTGGACCTTTATTTTGAGTGATTATGCTGGAAGCTTTTTGCCCTATATGCTTCCAGTAGCAATTTTTAATCACGTAGTAGCTGTTAAGTAAAATGATGCTAATTCTAGAGAAGTGTGCTCATGCGCTAAGTTTTAAAGTGGACTTTCTCCACTATGCCTAATAGGTATCCTGTTTTAATGTGTCATATTTTATGATTTATGGCACAATTTATGCAAATGATTTTTTGAGAACTTGTTGCGACCTGTGTCTTCCATGAAGTCCAAAGCGTTTGGTGCCACTGGTGTAGCGACTGGAGGCCTCCCCAAAGACTGAAGGAGACAAAGGACTTGAGCGAAAGACGCCTGGTCAGCATGTAAAGGAGGCTTAGGGTTACTGGCTGGACCCAATGGTCAGTCCACCCAACGAAGTCAATATGGCCAACGAAGAGCCGAAACCGAGAGTGAGAGTCAAACAAACGACAAAGAATTGCAGTAGCATGACCCGGAGGTCAACCCACCTGGTGCTGTTGTGATGACGAGGCATCCGATTGGCTCCCTAGCCTATGCCACAAGTGAAGCAGCCAACCCATTTTGATGGCCTCACTCCTCTCTTTGCTGTCATCCTCGGATCTAGCCATCACCACGTACACAGTGCTGTGGAGAAAACTTCGCGATTGTGCCAGTTATTGACTTCTTACGAGCCTGATGGGATACTTGAAGGCAATATCGCTTATCACCCGTGGCATATACACTGGATGTGGAGGTTCATTTCTTATGGTATCTGCATTCGTCGACTGCACGATGTGCTCATTATCATGCGCACCCACAACCAATGCTAAATCAGATTTGGTCCCATGGTGTTGTCCCTCAAAAGTAGTTCACCAAAATATAATGCATTATAGGAAAAAGTTCAATATTTAATGCAACGTAATGCTTTTACCCCAATCCTTACTCTCACTTGCATGCGGTTACCCACTAAACAGATGCTTATGTGTGGTCATCCCCTTTCCCCTTTGACATTGCCTTAGTGCACAGCACCCCTGAAAACCCAATGCAGAATACTGCCTCTATTGACTTGGTGCTCAGTAGTAATTTGTCGGCGGAACTATACAACTGTGTTTTGGGGAAAGGATTTGACGGATAACGCTAAAGATAGCATGTAGCGCGGTAGGCTGTGTAATGAACAGTGTATTTGCGATGCAACTTCTTGATATTTTGGGTGCTCGTCTCCACTGCTCCATTTTATTCGAATTGGGCTATCATGGTTACAAACACGTCCATGTTTATTATTGTATACAATCAAATGTGAAGCGTGATTGCATAACCTCTATCGGATTTGCACACATGATATCCGTTACCTATCACTAGAGCTGCGGTGTGTCCTTCCGCATTTAGGGAGCTGGCAATTCGATGTGATTGCATGCGCACACGCGCGCAATTTAGTAGGTGTTGTTTCTATGGTCGAGGTGATCAACTTTGACTGTGCGTAAAAGTTGACGTGGGGTATCTTTTACACCTGTTACTTTTTCCCGCCCTGTGGCTTATAATTTCCAGCAGTGATGCTTCATGTGGTTTTATATGTCGTTTGCAATTCAGTCTTTTCCTCCTTCACAGAATACACCGAGATTTTGCATTAAGTGTAAGCCAATGCGATGCCTGCCTCCTGATCCACGAAACAAATGGAGTAGTCACACGCACACCGTGCAATCACACATCGTTAGGTCCTTCGTGTAATTCCTTTGGGCTTCTCCAATAGCCTTGTTTGCTGTCCAAAATGGCGTTCACCTTTAGCTGTTTAATTTTTTCTGTTTCTATGATGGGCTCAAATATGGTGGGCATGCAATTTGCACGGACTCACGCGAAATTGCAAGCTGGCACTAGGACCACGAATGCACGTAGGGTCGCGCTAGTCGAATAGGTGAACGTAGATCCACCGATAGTGGTGATGGGAGGGGTTGATGCAGAGTCTTTGATGTGTTCCTTGCAGGATTGGTGGCAGACCCTCTCCACAGATACTCCCCTCTCTTGCACACCAAATATGGCATTTCCTTTATTTATTTGAAAGCATTTTTTGTGATTGATGTGCGACGATGTTGCCGTGAGTGTTTTATCAAATCAGTGCTGATAGGGATGCAGCTATGGGTGATGTTTGTCGCAATAAGTGGTGGTTTTGTGTAAACGTGGCAACGCTGGGTGGTGTTAAGCGCCTTCATGCCAGTCCTCGTATGCTCTTCTCGCCATTCGCTACAGTGAACCAGAATGTATTTTAGTTCGTGGAGATATTTTGTAGGCACTTGGTGACCACGTCATTGCACTTTAATGGGATGATGAGACTACTGAAGGAGTGACAAGTATGTATGCATCAGGTGGCATGTAGGTTGAGAAGGGGACTTGAGAGAGGCGTTGCTTGCATTTTGCACATCGCTTCCATGACCGACGCCGTGATGCACTTAGAGGTGAGTCTTGGATGGCAATGCCACGGAGGCGGATGTGATGGGGCAGAATTGGAAGGTCGATGATGTTCAAAGTAGGCTCTATAACCCAATGGCCTCAAAAGCCAATGGGAGGTTGAGACACGAGTTGGTTGATTGGCGACGCAGCGCGCCTTAATTTGCTAATCTCGCACAGCTCCGGTGTGAGGGTGGCGTCGCTGTTGGTGGTTTGAGAGTCCCTTGATGGAAGAGGTGCCAGCCCTGATGGGGACTGTGTGAGGAGCAGCAGGAATTAGCTGATTTCCTTGCCACGTCAGGGGGGTAGGCGTGCTTGCAAAACACATAGCCCATCGAAGGCACTGGTAGATGATATTGGTGTCAGTGGATGATAAGGGATTCATAATGTTGTGGGTCCTTCACCATTGAGGAGGTGTTTGCAGATCGCGGTCGGTGGGAATGCGATGGACGAGGGCAAGGCGATAGCGGGCCATGATACTGCTGTGCTGAAGTGGGTTGGTATGACGGTGGTGGTATGGATGCAATCGAGTAAGGTTACCTTAAGTATAATCGCGTGTTGTAGTTGGCGTGCGTGAGAAGTCGGAGTGGTAATGGAGGTGTTGATGTTGTGATGTGGGCGTGAGAGTGTACAGCCAATGGGGCTGGAGGTGGTGTGAAGCAGTCGATTTGTGAGTGGAGAGAAGGGTGCTGTTGGAGGGAAGGAGGTTGAGAGTTGGGAGGATTGCATTGGTGGCGTGCTTCAGCAATAGCCACTGACGGGCGACGGAGGATGTAGGGGCAGTAGCGGTGCTGAAGTGGATGCGAATCAGAGGTTCAATGGTACAGCAGATGTGGATTGAATGTTGGCGAGTGTGCGATGCAATTCAACAGAATGTAGTCGATCGCTGATGCTGCCGACGAGGAGGCGAGTCCTCAGGCATCTAGAAGGGGTGTGTGAAGAGATGAAGGTGGGGCTGAGGTGAAGTGCACAGGCGATTGGCGGTGCAAGCTCCGCTGAGGGGTGCCGACATCCATGCGTTGTTCGTGTGCACCCACTTGATGGGATTGTGCTGGAACCTCTTTCATTGGAGGCTTGATTTGGTGGAGAAGGTGGTGTGTGATATGAGGTTGAGCAGGAGTGCTGTTCGCGAGATGGTGTTTGTGGGTGAATGAGAGCGTGAAGGATGTGTAACCTCAGCTTTGGTGGTGAGTTGACTGCGCAGAGGTCTTGGAAAGGGGTGGTGACTTGTACTTTGACGGCAATGAGGAGTGGAATTTTGGGATGGTTTTGGGGGATTAGATCAAGTGGCATCATCGCATCAAGAGTGATATCTGTGAGGAGAGCCCTACGAATAATGAACAGAGTAAGTGTAAGCTACGAAGGCCGATCGCATTCATTCCTAATTGTTCCAAAGCGCACCATCTTATTCCACATAGGCTTTGTCGTGAATGTACAGCTAACAGCAGTTGATATAGTCCCTACCACCACCACCACCACCACTTCTCTTTGCTAAGCCTGATGCCAGCACCTATGAGTCGGTTATCTATTCGAATAGAGAGCGAGAAATGAGAGCTCTTCGAAAATGCTGACGGATTGGTGCGTAGCCGTCGTCATGCATTGAATATCGAGCGTGGCACGGTAACAGCAACTGTTACTACATCTAAATCCCCAGATCTTAATGTTGTCCTGCTAAAAGCAAGGCAACTACTTTCCCACTAACATGGGTAAGAGAGTAGACCACAGCTGGAGGTGTACCTAATCCAAAACCGTAAGCCGAAATGCATCTGCTGCGAACGATCTGCGATCTGCAAACACCTCCTCAATGGTGATACATCCACCACATTGTTAATCTTTTATCATCAGCTCATCGTTGTTACGCTTGGCGACAACGCCCATCCTGTCAGCATCAAAATAGGCCTACGCATACATTTCACCACTTCAGTAGTCTCATCGTCCCATTCGAGTCAGATGACGTGGTCACGAAATGCCTACAGAATGTCTGCACAAACTAAAATGCATTCTGGCCAACTGTGGCGAATGACGAGGAGCGCATACGAGGACTGGCATGAAAGCGCCTAACACCACCCAGCGTTGCCCCCTTCACATAAAACCACTACTCATTTCGACTAGCACAACCCATAGCTGCATCCCTATCTACTTCTACAAACACCACACTACAAGTCATACTGCTCTGATAAAACACTCACGGCAACGTCGCCGCACATCAATCACCCAAGTGCTTTCCAAACACTACACTACAGCGTCAAACGCCACGCACAAAGGGAAGAAGGCTGTGTAACCAATGTAACTCTGGCACAACTGTATTTGGCATTCAACATGTCATCCAATCCTTCGCTCCACTATTTCTTTCCGCTCCAAGTCTGCCAATGCATTGCAAAAATCTGCGATCCCACCGATAACTACCCAAGACATTGACACGACAAATGGAAGAGGTCGAGCAAGCGCCTCATGAATCCATCGAGACGGACAAAGAGCATAACTCGCCGCTGATACGTCCGAGGACAACACCTGCAATTTAACGGTTATGAAGATAACTCTTGCATACATTCCACACTTCCACCTCGCGAATGACCATTAAGACTACAGGCTTGCCGCTAGTTGTTAGTGCAACGTACTCATTGCAATAACAACATCAAGTTGACTAACTAACTAACTAAATGCAACAAAGTTATCATCGAAATTGGGGAGAGAGTGGAAATAAAGAAGAGTGGAAGTGAAAGCAAACTCGCTTGCAATGCCAATCCAAACTGCAGACAACGTTTACCATGCCAATGACGATCGTGGGTGCCATCGCTCTTCGCGCCCATCTGGCACACTCCATACCCACCGTCTCGATCACAGCTATTCGCTTTCACCCACCAACTGCACCTGTCGAACTATCAAATCGATTTAATCGACGCAACACACGGGAGGTCATTGGGGGTAGTGATAACACCCAAGGATGCACATCAGTCTTTCCAAGTTAGGTGCCGATCCCCACTGTCGTACCGACCATCCAAGAGATCTGCTAAAGAAGAAAACAATGGAAGACTCTACTCTACTCTATTGCCAATCCCATCTTCGCCTACAACAGGCTGAAAGTGTGGGAGACCGAGCCAACCCACTCATCACACGCCTATTGTGGAGTGCAGTTGGCAGTTCAATACCTCTGATACCCTCATCAATTCCCCATTCTGTCGACAGTGCTACAACACCCTTGGAGGAACTTCCAAGACTGTGCCTGGAATCCTCCCCTTCAACGCATATGCTACTTTGAGCATTTTCAAGGAACCGACTTCACAAAGTCGCAAGCAGAGCCCATTGACTGACAAGTGGATCAGCTAGCAACAACAACCAAACATGAGCCACTTCTCCGATCAGCACAAGGAAGTCACTTTACCCACAACGTTTCACGTCGGTTTTGTTCGATGATGAGCTAATTTGGACGAACTACAGAATGCATGCAGCGGAAAACAACATGACACACACATCGCGGACTAAAATAACACTTGAACACTAGAACCGTCATCTTGACACCATTATGAATCGTGCACGAGGTGGTTTATGAGTACTCGTCTAAGAGCACACAAGGGACGCAAATGTGTTGACAAGGAAACAAATTACTCACAGATATGGACGCTGACTTAGTCGAGCCCACACCACTGCAAGCGCATCCTCAGCGAATAAACGCTGAACGCTCCTAGTAGAAGACGCTTCAGCTTGAGACCCATTGCAAATCAGGTTGCAGGTTACCGCACGCACTCCACCGCTTCTTGCACGCGCCGCCACCTCCCTCTTCGACTCTGCACACGATGAAGTTGTGACCAACACACCCTCCGTCTATCGCCTGTGAAGACAACACGATAGGCAATACCACATCAAGCATCCGTATTCAATGGACCATCAAGTCGACAGCATTCTCCTCTCAACCTCTGAATGCAATATGCACACCAGTCCCGCACCACTCCCTCGAACGGAAATCCCCATTTGCGGTGACCGCACGTCACCCAAGCGAAGATTATCTCCTTGACAAATCGATGAATCGTTGTTCGGTTTAAGTCCCAATGATAGGCTCAGCACGTGAGCACGAACAAAGACAACAAAGGGTTGCGCAGGCACATCATTTCAGACAAGTGCTGAAAAAACACCCCGACTTGGAGGTCTGAGGTGCCGGGAGAGACTCGGAGTGAAGGCAGCAGCAAAATGTACAACAACAGCAGCAGCAGCAGTCTCACGATATTGCTACTCCCCAAACATTGTATCCCTCAGAAGAAATCAAGGTCGACAAGGAAGAAAGTGGGAATAAAACAACCAACTAGTACAAGCGACAACGTCCCCAAACCCACTCTGCTCTTAGCACCACCTCCACCAACGTCTTTCACACTTCTCCATCTTACGCAGGCGAAGCAAGTACCCCAGACAAGTCCACAAACGTCTTCAAGAATTGCCTTGCCCCAAGGCAACAACTCAATGAAACAAAACTGCATTAAGCATCACTGCTAGAAGTTACAGGCTACAGGGTGGGAAAGTATAACAAGCGCAAAAGATATCCCACGTCAACTTTCACGCCCAGTCTAATCACTGTGCTCAATACACGTTTCTTCCCAATGTCAACTAGTCTTTCGAGTTAACCGAAGAACTTCTACCTAATACACAAGGTGTTCAAAGCCAAGCACAAGGGTCTACCTTAAATTATTAAACCCACTGCTTACAAATTAGACAAATGAATTCCAGGTTCTAGAACAGGCTAACGCAACCTACGTGAGCGTGAGGTCAGCTGCGCGAAACACCCACCACGACGGGGAGCGAACCATCGACAGCCCTGACATTGGCGGTGAGGTGGCAATGGACCACATTCCCAGCGAAAGGTCCATGCTCGAGGAGAAAGCACAGATCCGCACAACCGCGTCTCCCTATCAAACGTCTCCGTCAAAGCACTCCATAACTCGCCAAACCAACGCACTCACGGTTCGCACTTGTGCGCTTCCCTAAGATGGAGAAGACGCAGTACGCACTACGCACTACGCACTACGCACTCCAACTCCTTCCTCCTTTACCAGTCTCAAATAGAAATGACCACCACTACACATTATCTATTTCCCTCACGACGCTAACACCCTCACCACAAATGCAACAGATTCAACCGCTGTCCAAGAACTAACAGACGTAACAACCTTATCTTAAAAAGCACTATCCACCTATTCTTGTTTAAACCTCGCCAAGCTCTTTTCGCTACGGTCCAATGCAACCCACCTTAGC
The DNA here is from genome assembly GCA_001923025.3 of Taenia multiceps. Classification (NCBI taxonomy): domain Eukaryota; kingdom Metazoa; phylum Platyhelminthes; class Cestoda; order Cyclophyllidea; family Taeniidae; genus Taenia; species Taenia multiceps. The sequence continues at coordinate 24,435,485 of CM010313.2, read as the reverse complement.
AAGACGGTGCACAACACCACACGTGCTTATGACGACAAACTCTGACAAGGCAAATGGACATGGTAAAACAATGAAAGCAGTGTAGAACAAACCAATATGACGAATGCGCACCAGACATGAGACATCAGCTCCCGACTGATCAACAACTAAGACACAGGAGGACGGCTGCAGATACCAACACAGCTTAGTTCAAGCATGCAGGCTTGTTCTTCTACGTCTGCAAATAAGTGTCAGTGTTTTAACAGAAAACGATTTTCAGAGATTCTGGTGTCCTACCACCTATTGCAATCACACAAATCTCTAATTCACACAAAGACAACGTTGCATGAATAAAAGGCACTGCCATAAAACGATGAACCAACTTACGACATGACGCTAGCCACAACATCCATTCAATCAAACTTCTCCTCGGCTTTGAGTTCACCGAAACCACTGCTTTTACAAGGCCAAGCACTTCTCCAAATGACTACTTTCAGGAGGCTCTACGGAAATGTTTACCTGTAAATCAGTCCACATACTAAGCCATGTCCAGTTCACGTGATTCTGTGTTCACGAAGATTTAGCTCCACAAAGTCGTTGAGCAGCGGAATTTCAGAGTGCCTCAATAAGTCCAAAGAAGACCAATCATCTCAGCAAGTCGTTCGATTGCTCTTGTCACACACTGCTCCCAACTCGTAGGAACACGGCCTTTGAACGACCGCCAGTATGCGCCAAAGCTATTAGCCACATTGTGCCGATTTGCGGTCTCAACATCCTAAATCCTACTTTTTAAGCAATGAACTATACCAGTCAAACAAATTGCAAAGGAGCCGTGGCTTCAGTTGGTAATTTGCTATGCCAATCGTTGTATTGCATCATAAATGAAAGCATGAGACGTATTGTTACTTTCAATTGTTTTGTTTAATATCTTTGTGTTGCATGCTGGCGGCTTCATATTTTAATTTTTTCGTATCTACAAAATGAAGTTGCCTCAACTGCATTAGAATGGATTCACGTGGACATTTTTATTTAGACCCTTCACTATGGCTTATGGGTGCCACATTCTATTGCCTCCTTCTGGATTCGTGATACGGTTTGTGCGAAAAATTGCTTAATGAGGGCATAGAGGATTGAGACTACTGGAGTAGCGAGTTGAGACCTGCCCCGAGACTGAAGCCGACAGAGTACTCAAACGACTCATGTTTGGCTAACATGCAAAAGGGACTTGGGACTAGTGGCTAGACCGATGATCAGCTCATCCGCCGCAGCCAACGCAACCAACCAAGTGCAGAAACCGAGGGCACAGCCCAGAGGCCAGCTCACCTGGTGCAAATGAAACCACCAAGCCCCACTTTGGCCCCACTCCCCGCCTCCCGTAATACTCGGTTTCAGCTACCACGAGGGACCTAGTGCTGTGAAGAAAACCCACGACTAAGCCAGTCATCGAATTCATGCGCACCCAATGAGATACCTGGTGGCAATACCACTTATCACAATTGGCGGTTGCACTGGGTGTGGATTTTCGTCTCCTATGGTCTCTGCATTCGCACACTGGACAAGGAGCTCATTATTAGCCCTGTCCGCAATAACTTCGAAATCTTAATTGGCCTCATAGTTTTTACACACTGGAAAAGAGCCACTTTCCATAAACTATAACAATCAATTCATAAGCAAAGTGAAGTGGTGCCATTGCACGTGCAACCACCACAGTGTGATGGAGGAGGTCAAGCATGCCATGTTGAATCGCACACACAGTTGGTTGCTATCATATGCGTACACTCACATACGCCCACAGTCCACTTTGTCTTACTCATGCGCTCACCTAACGACCCCTTCGCTTTCACAATCCCTGCCATTATTTCTCCACTTCATCCAACTCCTTACTTTCTCATCCAATTTAAAATGGATGCAGGTGCAGCGTCTAACTTGAGCTCCAAACGCATCGCCGAATACCGTGTAGTGAAGTCGCCCAGTGCTCATTTTAATGAGGCGTTGGAGATTCATTTGGTGTTGGTCGTCAGGGCACTCATCCAGCAAAGTGGGTCTAACACTTTGGTGCAGGCTGCTAACAGGCGCAGTGCTCTGACTCCACATTGGTGTCGGAGCATGCAGAAGTCGTATCGCAGAGCACGGTGATTGTCGCCGTAGGGAAGGCTGGGAGGCTATTGGCATGGTGCAAAGGCCATGCTGCGAAGCGAAAGCACGACCGTCAGAGAATGCATGGTTGGTGTAGTTGGCGTAGTTGAAGCCACAGTCAAACTAAGCACCATGCCACCACGAAAGGCGCACACACACTAAAAACGACACAGAATTTTACGCATTTACCAATGATTTACCAATGCAGAGCGGTCACTCGCTAACTACTTGAATAGTGTGCGATGAAAAAGGCATTTTTCCGTGTCTTGCTCTGCAACAGTCCCATTTCCAATCACACAATCATGCGATTGGTAATCATCTGAATGCAAACGGATCTGGTTGCTTGCTGGAGACCAGCAAGCAATAGCGTCTGAGACATGTCGCCTATGTCGTTAATGTGGTAGGACCTATCCACGTCTCCCTGATACACACACTCCAAGGCATGATTTCCACCCTTTCCACCGCATTAGATAACCCCATTCAGAAGATCATTCGTCGTGAAATAAAGTCTGAAGTAGAGCCGGGATTCCTGCCGTCACTGGGAGCAGAACAATCCAAATGGCTAGATTTTTCCTATTTCCCTCCCTACTCGCTTCTTCCCATGTCTTCCTATTTGACAACCACAGTCAATTCACTTTCTTCTTCACACTCACTATGCATCGTGTGGGAGAGGGAGAAAAGTGGAGATCACGCGGTAACGAATGAGGATAAAGTAGTGCAAGGTAGTCTAAAACAAAGCAGTCGGTGAAGCACTTTGGGACAGCAAACACGTCAGGCATTTGACTTTATTGAGCCGTGGAATCGTCATTTTCACGTGCATTAACAGTTAGTTTCATTCATAGCCAGGCACTTGATGTTATGGGCTTCGTGAAGACAGTGAATGTGGGGCAGGCAAGCACGTCGAGAATTGCAATTTCAGCATGATGCCTGCACAGGTCACATGACTACTATGCATACGCCTACGTGTTAGCCAATGGCGCGCCAATCCAAAGTGGTTCCCAAATGCACGCTCACCAGATGACCTCTGTGTTCACACAATCATCTCCACTGCTTCTTACTACGCCACTCACTCTCAAAAGCCGCCTTTGGGGATGTTGAGCACCCAAGCCCCACGTCTATGCGCCACATTCACTAAGTGCAATTGCTGACTCGCCTGCAACGCTTGAATCGTAGCGCGCCCCTCCAAACATCGCATCCAACGCCTCCACTTGCCTCCAATCACCCACACTTTCTCTACTACCCTCTCACTTTCCAATGAGCTTCGCGTACATGCGCTAGCTTCATTGGCTACATGGTCAGGAGGAGCAGGCTCATACTCCAACACGGAGATGAATGAAGCGATGCAATGTGGAGTAATGGGGGAAACTGCCTGCATTTCCCTCGTAGGTTAGTGGCCATCGAGCCCCTAAGCCAGTGCATCAATGGGCAGCTTTGGCGCCAGAACGGTTGGCCTAATGAGGAGCGGGAAATCGAGTAAGCGGTTATTTCCAATGCGTTCCACAAAGCAGTTAGGATGGTGGAAACGCCTGCACCTATGCACAGCATTGTCCCTCTGGATTGGAGGACAACACCAACGTCACAGTGCAGTCTTCAGTTGCCTATGCACGATAAAATCAGCACACCACTAAATCACCACATTTGCAGTTGACAGTGTTTTGCACAATGCACCTCACAGGAGTGAACCCATTTCTCCACCGATGAGAGTGAACGAAGACGTGAGGAATTGCCGCTACCATTCAACCATGGCTGAATGTAATCGGTCTATTTATTGAATGAAATGGCGGATAATGGCCAAAGTGACCATTCTCCGGACTAACAGAAAGAAGCAATAGAAAGAAAAGGTGCATTTGATGAAGGCATGCATTGAGGTGTAGCATTCAGGGTGGTTGAAGCAGTCGGTGAATTGCGGAGGCCAAAGGGGAAGTTCACGCAAGCACGAGAGTCATGGAAGTGAAGACGAGAGCAGTGACTAAGGCGGTAAGAGTTGCAGTGGCCAAAGCGGAGGAGGATGTGCTTGCTAAAGCGGTAGCATTATCAGTGGGCACAGCGGAGGTGGTTGTGGTTCCTAAAGCGGTGGCGTTTGCGATGGCCCAAGTAGAGGAGGTTGTGTTTCTTAACGTGGTGGCTTTTGTAGTGGTCAAAGTATAAATGTTTGTGTTTGCTGAAGCAGTGGCCGAAGTAGAGGAGGCTGTGTTTCCTAAAGTGGTGGCGTTTGTAATGGCCATAGCAGAGGTGGTTGTGTTTTTTAACTTGGCGACGTTTATAGCGGCCAAAGTATAGGTTGTTATGGTTGCTGAAGCAGTGGCGTTTGCAGTGGCCAATGTAGAGAAGGTTGTATTTCCCAAAGTGGTGGCTTTTGTAGTGGCCAATGTATAAGCAGTTGTGGCTGCTGAAGCGGTGGCGTTTGCAGTGTCCAAAGTAGAGGAGGTTCTGTTTCCCAAAGTGGTGGCTTTTGTAGTGGCCAATGTATAAGCGGCTGTGGTTGCTGAAGCGTTGGCGTTTGCAGTGTCCAAAGTAGAGGAGGTTGTGTTTCCTAAAGTGGTGGCTTTTGTAGTGACCAATGTATAAGCGGCTGTGGTTGCAGAAGCAGTGGCGTTTGCAGTGTCCAAAGTAGAGGAGGTTGTGTTTCTTAAAGCGGTGGCGTGTGCAGTGGCCAAAGTATAGGTGGTTGTGTTTGCTGAAGCGGTGGCTTTTGCAGTGGCCAAATCAGTGGCGGCAGATGCAATGGTCATGGCGGTTGTGGGCATCAAAGTGGAACCTCTTGGGGTAGTCATTGCAGGAGTCGTACTTGATCCGCTGCCTGTCGTGATTGCGGCAGTGATTGGGGGGCTTCTGGTTGTAGCAGACATTCTCAATTAAAAACAACATACAGCAACTAACTTCTGCACGAGACATTTTGGACTGCCTAATCAGGTGCGTCCATTTCACTCTCTGAGGTGCGTTTCATGTCAGAGAACACTGTGAGTGAATCTACCCAAGCACTTAAGCAGTAGTGACTAGGTACCATTGTGTGCTCGTTGCGATTCAATCTGGCTATTTCAGAACTGTGTTTCAGCTTTCCACAAAACGAGCATAGAGGACTCACATTCTTCCTGTGTTGGCATGGTTAAGTTCACTTCATTGGTGTATTTGCCACAGTGTTCCTTTCCCTCCTTTTCAGTTCGTGCACAAAGAACAGCAGTAATGACCATTTTTGGCTCCAATCTGAGAAAGGCAAACGCAGTGTTTATTTTTATATCACGCTCTCTCCAATTATTTTTGTTAAATCTGTATTTGATACGATAGCCAATCAGACGACCGTCGGGTTTGGGTGGCGCCCTCCAACTCAACACCGCTTTCACAGTACTGACTGCTCTCAAGCTCACATTTTGAGGAGCACTATGATCTACAAAATAAAAGCGCAGTAGTCTGTCATCACTGCTACGGGGGTGTTCCACTGTTCATCCACTTGCTCCATATGAATTGAGCTGAATGAGAAGTGGCTAAGCATCAGGATGAATGCACTAACGTTAGCTTCAAAGTGCACAAAGGGTAGCTGTGGTTGACTTAGAAGACCTGTGTCCACTGCTGCGCATGCTGGTGGTTTAGTCGACACGCTGAAGGTATTAGGATATACGAATCCATACAATGTGACTACAGGTTACCGAGATTCCCAAACTCACTACTCAATATTTGTGCATTCCAACAGTGAGAACTGCCAGTAAATTTAACAAATTACGTGACTTAGGATAGGTAAACTTCACAAAGCCCTCAAAACCACCTATTCGTCCCCACCACTCTCCAAATTATGTCGCATTACCTTAAAGATTGCACACGCTTGTCAATACGAGTAAAGCATGAAAATGTATCTTACCTGTTTTCAGTGCCAAATTGCCATGTGTGAGTAGAGCTGCCAAGCAAATGAGGCAGAGTTGAAGAGGCATCTCTCGTCCAGTGGAAAAGTGTGATCACAAGCCACACACGTGTGCTTTTAAGCATGTTGTGGAGAAGTGGGAGCCGATGCGATACCTGCCTCTTGACCCACGAAACAAATGGAGCTATCACACGCACACGGTGCAATCACACATCATTGGGTCCTTCGCGTAATTGCTTTGGGCCTCTCCAATAGCCTCGTCTGTTGTCCAAAATGGCGTCCACCCCCAACTGTTTCGGATTTGTACTTCTGTGGTGAGCTCACGTACGGTGGGCATGCAACTTGCACGGACTGACGAGAACTTGCAAGTTGGCACTAGGACCACGAATGCACAGAGGGTCGCACTAGTCGAATAGGCAAACGTAGATCCACCGATAGTGGTGATGGGATGGCTTGATGCGGAGTCTTCGACATGTTCCTTGCAGAATTGGTAGCAGACCCTCCCCCTTCTCAGATACTCCCTTCTCCTGCATCCCACACATGGCATGTTCTTCTTGACATCGTGAAAGCCTGCATGTTGGCTAGCTCCTCTCTGTTAGTAATATGGCATATATGACTGCCCTTTGCAGTTGTCATGCTTCATTTTCTGTGGTGAATAGCACGGCAGGCGGCAATGGGCATGAACCTATGAGAGTTCCATGTTGGTGGCGAACAAGAGTCGTTCGAAGACCACCTTAAAATCACTAATTAACTTGGGGTGACGGGCTAGCTTTTGATTAGCTGCGTTGAACGGATTTATCTCCTCCCCAACGAACTCGAGACAATGCCTCAACTGCACTGTGAGAACAAGTGTAATCAGAATTCATCTAAATTCCCACTTTAGTGCCCCATCAACAACGACAGCTATGAATGCTATTGAGTAATGGGCTGTTCCACTAAGGTGGCGGATTCTGTGACATGCACACCATACGAGGGTCGACTGCTCCAGATGTGGCCTTCTGGAAAGCATGAGGTCTACGCAATGTAGAATTAGTAAGCTTGTGCTCATTTGTGGGACAAATGATAAGACTACGTTCACTCAAATGTCGGCATAAATGAGCTGGTGCGAGAGGGTACATGCGTGACAGTGCCCAACATCAAGATTAATGAACAAAAGGACACAAAGATGGTAGTGGAAGCAGACAATGAGTAATTAAAAAGAATGTTGCATTGCTGTTACTATTAATGGATCAAACAGCCCGTAACACTGTGTCCCCATTGAGTCCATTTTCTACACCTGATGCTCTTGTTCATCAGCAGTGAGGTAGACGGCTAATGTCTCGAATTTCCCCTTAATAAGACATACCTCAAGCACATTGCATGATGCAGAAAAAGGAGCAAATCGAAAACAAAATAAAAGCTAACTCGATCTGAAATGAGGCGATAAACTGCACCTCCTGTGGTAACTTGGTGCATATTTTGACTATGCGCTTAATTAAACGCCTTGGCGTTTGCTCCATGCCAAAAGCCCCCTAGTCCTTCCGTGGGCTAGCATTGTCCATGGTCTGCGATACGACTTCAGTCTGCTACGACACCAATGAGGACTCAGAGAACTACGCCTGTGAGCCGCATCCACCACCGTGTTAGACCCCACTGATGGATGAGTGCCCTGACGACAAACACCAAATTCACCTCCATCAACTCATCAAAATGCGCTTCGAGCGATTTTACCACATGGTATTCAGTGATGCGTTTGGAGCTCAAGTTGGATGTCGAAGTGGCATCCAATTTGCATTGGATGGGAGAGTGAGACGTTGGATGAAGTGGAGAAATAATGCCATTGATTGTGAAAGCGAAGAGGTCGTAAGGTAAGCGCTTGAGTAAGACAAAGTGGACTGGCGGGCATGTATGTGTGTACACATGACTGACACCAACTGTGCAGGCGGCATGCTATGCTCGACCTCATCCAACACACTGTCTTGGCGGCACGTGCAATGGCACGATTTTACTTCGCTTACAAATTGATTATTATAGTTTGAGGCAAGTGGCTCTTCTTTTATGAGGCCAATTCACATTTACAACTGGTTGTGGGCAGGGTGATAATGTGCTCATTGTCCAGTGTGCGAATGCAGAGACCATGGGAGACGAAAATCCACACCCAGTGCAACCGCCAATTGTGATAAGTGGTATTGCCACCAGGTATCTCATTGGGTGCGCATGAATTCGATGACTGGCTTAGTCGTGGGTTTTCTTCACAGCACTAGGTCCCTCGTGGTAGCTGAAACCGAGTATTACGGGGAGGCGGGGAGTGGGGCCAAAGTGGGGCTTGGTGGTTTCATTTGCACCAGATGAGTTGGCCTCTGGGCTATGCTAGTGTAACACTTTGCTGTTTGTTTGACTCCCGCTCTCGGTTTCTGCACTTGGTTGGTGGCGCTGGCTTCGGCGGATGAGCTGATGATCGGCCAAGCCAGTAGTCCCAAGCCCCTTTCACATGTTGGCCAAACATGATTTGCTTGAGTCCTCTGTCTTCCTCAGTCACTGAAGAGGTGTCAACTCGCTACACCAGTGGTCCCAAGCCTCTATGCCCTCATAGAAGACACAGGTCGCTGCGAGTCACCAAAATATCACTCACATAAACTGTGCCATAAATCCAGAAGAAGGCATTAGAATGGGGTACCTATCAGCCATAGTTGAGGGAGTCTAAATAAACTTGACTGCATGAAACCACTTCACCAGATTTGTTGCAATTTTATTTTGCTGATACGTAATGACTTAAAATCACAGCTACCAGTATGTGGCGCAAAGAGGTAGCAGCAAAACAACTAGAAGTAACAATGCACCTAATGGTCTCGTTTATGATGCGATACAATGAAAGTCAACATGTCCCTCACGAAATATTTAGTAAAGATTGGCATAGTAAACTACAAACTGAAGTTGCAGCTCCTTTACAATTTTCAATCAGTGGGCTTTATTATTTAAAGAAGTGGCATTTAGAATATGAAGGCTGCAAATCGACACAATGTGGCTAATAACTTTGGCGCATACTGACGGTCGTTCAAAGGCCGTGTTCCTACGAGTTGGGAGCGTGTGTGACAAAGCAATGAACGACTTGCTGAGATGATTTACCTTCTTTGGACTTATCGAGGCACTCTGAAATTCTGCTGCTCAACGACTTTGTGGAGCTAAATTTTCGTGAACACAGAATCACGTGAACTGGATATGGCTTAGTATGTGGACTGATTTACAGGTAAACATTTCCGTAGAGCCTCCTGAAAGTAGTCATTTGGAGAAGTGCTTGGCCTTGTAAAAGCAGTGGTTTCGGTGAATTCGAAGCCTAGGAGAAGTTTGATTGAGTGGGTGTTGTGGCTAGCGTTAAGTCGTAAGTTGGTTCAGCGTTTTATGGCAGTGCCTTTTATGTATGCAACTGTGTCTTTATGTGAATTAGACATTTGTGTGATTGCAATAGGTGGCAGGACATCAGACTTTTCGGGGATCGTGTTCTGTTGAGACAACGACAATTATTGCAGACGTGGAAGAGTGATGCTGCATGCTTGAATCAAGCCATGTGTTAGTATCTGCAGCCGTTCCTGTTGCCATCATCAACGCCGTTGCTCACACGACACTTTTGGACGGGCTTCTTCACCGTTCCTTCGATAGTGCTGCGCTCATCTGCGTCATCACAAACGAGGTCGGGCAGAATGCGTCAAGTGATGCACCTTAAGAATGGAAGCTGTGATTGAGCCACTTACACTACCAGTCCTCCACTCCTTCCACGCACTGCACCCAATTCATGTTGCTTTACTGGCTGTTTCACTTGACGTTATCATGCGTAGGGCCTATTGGAGAGTGCGCTTTCTCACTAACGAGTGGTTTGGTAGTTAAGATTCGTCTTACATCCGCATGCTCCTCCGCAAGCATGCTGCATCTTCATTAAGCAAAGAAGTGTTAATGCGGACAGGTTGAAAGTGCTCAGTGCAAGGAGAGTAGACTTAAAACGCAGGTAGATGGAGTTAGTTGTTGTCTGAGCATGTGTCACTTAAATTCTTCGACTACTTCAGTCTTCGGAAAAATCACGAGGCGCAAAATTCGTGGCCATCACCGGTTTCGCCTTCATAGAAAGCTCAAGGAGCAAAACGTTATCAAAGTATCGCCTTGCTAAACCACATCACAAATCAAAAATTTTAATGAATAAAGCAGAATAAAAATTGGCCAAGGTTAGGAGGCAAAATATAAGTTGAGAACATGAACTCATTTAACTAGATTTATTGTCATATTTAGGCGCTTTCACGCCGGTCCACGTATGCGCTTCTCGTCATTCGCCACAGTTGGCCAGAATGCATTTTAGTTTGTGCAGGCATTTTGTAGGCAATTCGTGACCACGTCATCCCAATTTGATGAGACGATGAGACTACTTAAGGAGTGACAAGTACGTATGCATCAAGTGGCATATAGGTTAGGAAGTGGAATTGAGTGAGGCGTTACTTGCATTTTGCACATCGCTTCCATGACCGACGCCGTGTTGCATTTGAGGTCAGTCTTGGATGACAATGCCACGGAGGAGGACGTGATGGGGCTTCGAGAGCCAATGGAGGGTGGGGCACGAGTCGGTTGATCGGTGATGCAGCGCGCATTACATTGCTAATCTCACACAGCTATGTTGCTAAGGTGGCGTCGCAGTTGGTGGTTTGAGAGTCAATTGACGGAAGAGGTGCCAGCCCTGTTGGGACTGGGTGGGGAGCAGCAGTAATTGGCTGATTTGCTTGCCATGTCAGGGAGGTAGGCGTGCTTGCAAAACACAAAGCCCATCGAAGGCATTGGAAGATGCTGTTGGTGTCAGTGGGATGGGAGGGTTGGGCTTTGGTATGTGCGTAGGCCTACTTTGGTGCATCCAGGATGGGAGTTGTCGCCAAGCGTAACAGTGATAAGCGATGGATAAGGGATTCTTAATGTGGTGGCTCCTTTACCCTTGTCCATGCAGTAAGGACACGGAGGACAAGTCCCTTGTTATTAGTTGCGAACCGATTCAACTAGACAATTCTTTGCACGTAGTTGGGAAGGAAAGGTGCATTGCGTTAGTGTGGTCTACGAAACTGCACCCAAAATGTCGCTTCTGTAGCATAACTGTCATCGTCTCCGTTGAAGTGATAGAAAGAATCCGACGTAATGCGATGCAATGCAGTGCTGCGCAATGTTCGCTTTATCCTACCAAACACGCGAAGACTAACCTCGGTGCTCATGCGACCTTTCATAATGCAATTATTTGCTGTGCACTCTTCATGGTCTTGCGTTGCTCCATCCTCCCCTCTTCGCAATGCTCTATTCATGACTTGTCTGTACTGGTAGAACTATTGCTCAATTAGATGGTATGATCAATTCCACTCATGCACAACATCATTGACAGAGAACGATTGCTTCAACCCACGTCAACCGGATCACCAGCCAAATGCAACCACTTAGCAATGCTGAGAGACCTCAAATGGACGTCGGGGAGGACGAAGTCGACCTGCTCTTCACTTCACCCACCTACGCCATGCGAGCCTTCTTTCGGTTCCAACCACTTAATTGCAGATGTGGATTGGAATTTCCACACGAGCTTCACATATATGGCTAAAATCCTGGCAGATGTAAAAAGCGTTGGCAAAGTTAGGCATAGAAGTTAAATTCAACATCAAAAGAGCCGCTTCTTTTCACGTATAACAATCAAGTTCTAGGCAAAGTGATGTGGTGCCATTGCACGTGCAACCACCACAGTGTGATGGAGGAGGTCAAGCATGCCATGCTGTGTCGCCCACACAGTTGGTTTCAATCATATGCGCACACTCACATACGCCCACAGTCCACTTTGTCTTACTCATGCGCTCACCTAACGACCCCTTCGCTTTCACAATCCCTGCCATTATTTCTCCACTTCATCCAACTCCTTACTTTCTCATCCAATTTAAAATGTATGCAGGTGCAGCGTCTAACTTGAGCTCCAAACGCATCGCCGAATACCGTGTAGTGAAGTCGCCCAGTGCTCATTTTAATGAGGCGTTGGAGATTCATTTGGTGTTGGTCGTCAGGGCACTCATCCAGCAAAGTGGGTCTAACACTTTGGTGCAGGCTGCTAACAGGCGCAGTGCTCTGACTCCACATTGGTGTCGGAGCATGCAGAAGTCGTATCGCAGAGCACGGTGATTGTTGCCGTAGGGAAGGCTGGGAGGCTATTGGCATGGTGCAAAGGCCATGCTGCGAAGCGAAAGCACGACCGTCAGAGAATGCATGGTTGGTGTAGTTGGCGTAGTTGAAGCCACAGTCAAACTAAGCACCATGCCACCACGAAAGGCGCACACACACTAAAAACGACACAGAATTTTACGCATTTACCAATGATTTACCAATGCAGAGCGGTCACTCGCTAACTGCTTGAATAATTTTTGATGAAAAAGGCATTCTTCGTCCCCTGCTATGCAGTTGTCTAATTCGGAATCACACAGTCACAAGATTGCTAATAATTTGAATGCACTAGTTTTTCACAGAGGGCTGGCAGGATCTCGATTTTACCTATACGTACTGTCAGACTGTACCTCGGAAGTGTTGAATGATCGTATCTAACGGCTCACACACATAGCTGTGCACACTTTCATCAATTACGTCTTCGCCTGATGTTTACCAGTGCTGCTCACTCTTCCCACAATCCCAATGACAGATTGTTGGTTTGACGTGACGAATGCGATTTAGTGTGTCTGGTGCTTGGACCAAATTCCACTCACTTCCACTGACGGTGCGGCCTCGCGCAACACCTACCTGTAGCATGAGTAGTAAGTTTGGTAGGGAGAAGTGCCAGCTAACTGCGTGTCAGCGTGTAACCACAGCCATAATTTGTTGAAGATAGGCACACTACGCTGCATTAGGCGCCGTCTCACTCCTCCTAATTATGAGTGCTAAGACACAGGCATGTCCCCTATGTCGCCCATGTGGCAAGACCTATCCACGTCTCCCTGATACAATTACTCCAAGGCATGATTTCCACCCTTTTCACTGCATTAGATAACTCCATGCAAAAGACTATTCCTCGTAAAATAAAATAGAAAGTAGAGCCGGGATTCCTGCCGTCACTGGGAGCAAACTAGTTCAAAAGTCTAGATTTTTCACATTTTCATTTATGCTCGCTTCTTCCCATGTCTCCCTATTTGACATCTACAGTCAATTCACTTTTTTTTGCAACCCGCCATGCATTGTGTGAAGGAGGTGAAATGTGAAGATCAGTCGGTAACGAATGAGGATGAATTAATGAAAAGTAGTCTAAAAGGATGCCCTCAGAAATCATGTTTTTTGTCCTAATATCTGTGAAGATTTAGGTACGTTTAAAATGATTTCGTTTTATGCCCTTCCTCATTTTAATCTTCAGTCACATCCATATAGGCACAACGACTTATTCCATGTGGACCAAGACACACAAACACGCAAAAGTCATGAGTGTAGAAGGGTAGGGGCAATTCACTGACCTCTCACAGATGTTCGACTCAGCTGCACCAAGTAATTATTGCTGCATCCAACACATCAAACACCACAATCAGTGGATCTAGCCCACTTAATCGACTAGCGCGAAACTATTTGCATTCGTGGTGCCAGTGCCAGCTTGCAAGTTCTCGTGAGTTTGCGCAAGTTGCATGCTCATCATACCCAAGTCCATCACAGAAACACAAGCCCCCAAAAAGTTGAAGATTAGTGCCAATTGAACAGCAGACGAGGCTATTGGAGAAGCCCAAGACAATCGTGCGAAGGATCCAATGATGTGTAATTGCACGGTGTGTGTGTGAATGCTCCATTTGCTTCGTAGGTCAAGAGCAGGCATCATATTGGCTCACTTTTCTAAACAACATACATATAAGCACACGTGTGGGTAATGAAAACACCTTTTCACTGACGAGAGATGCATCTTCAACTTTGCATCATTTCCTTGGCAGTTCTACTAATAC
>CM010313.2:24398133-24421477 GCA_001923025.3 Taenia multiceps | reverse complement strand
CAGATATGGACGCTGACTTAGTCGAGCCCACACCACTGCAAGCGCATCCTCAGCGAATAAACGCTGAACGCTCCTAGTAGAAGACGCTTCAGCTTGAGACCCATTGCAAATCAGGTTGCAGGTTACCGCACGCACTCCACCGCTTCTTGCACGCGCCGCCACCTCCCTCTTCGACTCTGCACACGATGAAGTTGTGACCAACACACCCTCCGTCTATCGCCTGTGAAGACAACACGATAGGCAATACCACATCAAGCATCCGTATTCAATGGACCATCAAGTCGACAGCATTCTCCTCTCAACCTCTGAATGCAATATGCACACCAGTCCCGCATCACTCCCTCGAACGGAAATCCCCATTTGCGGTGACCGCACGTCACCCAAGCGAAGATTATCTCCTTGACAAATCGATGAATCGTTGTTCGGTTTAAGTCCCAATGATAGGCTCAGCACGTGAGCACGAACAAAGACAACAAAGGGTTGCGCAGGCACATCATTTCAGACAAGTGCTGAAAAAACACCCCGACTTGGAGGTCTGAGGTGCCGGGAGAGACTCGGAGTGAAGGCAGCAGCAAAATGTACAACAACAGCAGCAGCAGCAGTCTCACGATATTGCTACTCCCCAAACATTGTATCCCTCAGAAGAAATCAAGGTCGACAAGGAAAAAGTGGGAATAAAACAACCAACTAGTACAAGCGACAACGTCCCCAAACCCACTCTGCTCTTAGCACCACCTCCACCAACGTCTTTCACACTTCTCCATCTTACGCAGGCGAAGCAAGTACCCCAGACAAGTCCACAAACGTCTTCAAGAATTGCCTTGCCCCAAGGCAACAACTCAATGAAACAAAACTGCATTAAGCATCACTGCTAGAAGTTACAGGCTACAGGGTGGGAAAGTATAACAAGCGCAAAAGATATCCCACGTCAACTTTCACGCCCAGTCTAATCACTGTGCTCAATACACGTTTCTTCCCAATGTCAACTAGTCTTTCGAGTTAACCGAAGAACTTCTACCTAATACACAAGGTGTTCAAAGCCAAGCACAAGGGTCTACCTTAAATTATTAAACCCACTGCTTACAAATTAGACAAATGAATTCCAGGTTCTAGAACAGGCTAACGCAACCTACGTGAGCATGAGGTCAGCTGCGCGAAACACCCACCACGACGGGGAGCGAACCATCGACAGCCCTGACATTGGCGGTGAGGTGGCAATGGACCACATTCCCAGCGAAAGGTCCATGCTCGAGGAGAAAGCACAGATCCGCACAACCGCGTCTCCCTATCAAACGTCTCCGTCAAAGCACTCCATAACTCGCCAAACCAACGCACTCACGGTTCGCACTTGTGCGCTTCCCTAAGATGGAGAAGGACGCAGTACGCACTACGCACTACGCACTACGCACTCCAACTCCTTCCTCCTTTACCAGTCTCAAATAGAAATGACCACCACTACACATTATCTATTTCCCTCACGACGCTAACACCCTCACCACAAATGCAACAGATTCAACCGCTGTCCAAGAACTAACAGACGTAACAACCTTATCTTAAAAAGCACTATCCACCTATTCTTGTTTAAACCTCGCCAAGCTCTTTTCGCTACGGTCCAATGCAACCCACCTTAGCAAGACGGTGCACAACACCACACGTGCTTATGACGACAAACTCTGACAAGGCAAATGGACATGGTAAAACAATGAAAGCAGTGTAGAACAAACCAATATGACGAATGCGCACCAGACATGAGACATCAGCTCCCGACTGATCAACAACTAAGACACAGGAGGACGGCTGCAGATACCAACACAGCTTAGTTCAAGCATGCAGGCTTGTTCTTCTACGTCTGCAAATAAGTGTCAGTGTTTTAACAGAAAACGATTTTCAGAGATTCTGGTGTCCTACCACCTATTGCAATCACACAAATCTCTAATTCACACAAAGACAACGTTGCATGAATAAAAGGCACTGCCATAAAACGATGAACCAACTTACGACATGACGCTAGCCACAACATCCATTCAATCAAACTTCTCCTCGGCTTTGAGTTCACCGAAACCACTGCTTTTACAAGGCCAAGCACTTCTCCAAATGACTACTTTCAGGAGGCTCTACGGAAATGTTTACCTGTAAATCAGTCCACATACTAAGCCATGTCCAGTTCACGTGATTCTGTGTTCACGAAGATTTAGCTCCACAAAGTCGTTGAGCAGCGGAATTTCAGAGTGCCTCAATAAGTCCAAAGAAGACCAATCATCTCAGCAAGTCGTTCGATTGCTCTTGTCACACACTGCTCCCAACTCGTAGGAACACGGCCTTTGAACGACCGCCAGTATGCGCCAAAGCTATTAGCCACATTGTGCCGATTTGCGGTCTCAACATCCTAAATCCTACTTTTTTAAGCAATGAACTATACCAGTCAAACAAATTGCAAAGGAGCCGTGGCTTCAGTTGGTAATTTGCTATGCCAATCGTTGCATTGCATCATAAATGAAAGCATGAGACGTATTGTTACTTTCAATTGTTTTGTTTAATATCTTTGTGTTGCATGCTGGCGGCTTCATATTTTAATTTTTTCGTATCTACAAAATGAAGTTGCCTCAACTGCATTAGAATGGATTCACGTGGACATTTTTATTTAGACTCCTTCACTATGGCTTATAGGTGCCACATTCTATTGCCTCCTTCTGGATTCGTGATACGGTTTGTGCGAAAAATTGCTTAATGAGGGCATAGAGGATTGAGACTACTGGAGTAGCGAGTTGAGACCTGCCCCGAGACTGAAGCCGACAGAGTACTCAAACGACTCATGTTTGGCTAACATGCAAAAGGGACTTGGGACTAGTGGCTAGACCGATGATCAGCTCATCCGCCGAAGCCAACGCAACCAACCAAGTGCAGAAACCGAGGGCACAGCCCAGAGGCCAGCTCACCTGGTGCAAATGAAACCACCAAGCCCCACTTTGGCCCCACTCCCCGCCTCCCCGTAATACTCGGTTTCAGCTACCACGAGGGACCTAGTGCTGTGAAGAAAACCCACGACTAAGCCAGTCATCGAATTCATGCGCACCCAATGAGATACCTGGTGGCAATACCACTTATCACAATTGGCGGTTGCACTGGGTGTGGATTTTCGTCTCCTATGGTCTCTGCATTCGCACACTGGACAAGGAGCTCATTATTAGCCCTGTCCGCAATAACTTCGAAATCTTAATTGGCCTCATAGTTTTTACACACTGGAAAAGAGCCACTTTCCATAAACTATAACAATCAATTCATAAGCAAAGTGAAGTGGTGCCATTGCACGTGCAACCACCACAGTGTGATGGAGGAGGTCAAGCATGCCATGTTGAATCGCACACACAGTTGGTTGCTATCATATGCGTACACTCACATACGCCCACAGTCCACTTTGTCTTACTCATGCGCTCACCTAACGACCCCTTCGCTTTCACAATCCCTGCCATTATTTCTCCACTTCATCCAACTCCTTACTTTCTCATCCAATTTAAAATGGATGCAGGTGCAGCGTCTAACTTGAGCTCCAAACGCATCGCCGAATACCGTGTAGTGAAGTCGCCCAGTGCTCATTTTAATGAGGCGTTGGAGATTCATTTGGTGTTGGTCGTCAGGGCACTCATCCAGCAAAGTGGGTCTAACACTTTGGTGCAGGCTGCTAACAGGCGCAGTGCTCTGACTCCACATTGGTGTCGGAGCATGCAGAAGTCGTATCGCAGAGCACGGTGATTGTCGCCGTAGGGAAGGCTGGGAGGCTATTGGCATGGTGCAAAGGCCATGCTGCGAAGCGAAAGCACGACCGTCAGAGAATGCATGGTTGGTGTAGTTGGCGTAGTTGAAGCCACAGTCAAACTAAGCACCATGCCACCACGAAAGGCGCACACACACTAAAAACGACACAGAATTTTACGCATTTACCAATGATTTACCAATGCAGAGCGGTCACTCGCTAACTACTTGAATAGTGTGCGATGAAAAAGGCATTTTTCCGTGTCTTGCTCTGCAACAGTCCCATTTCCAATCACACAATCATGCGATTGGTAATCATCTGAATGCAAACGGATCTGGTTGCTTGCTGGAGACCAGCAAGCAATAGCGTCTGAGACATGTCGCCTATGTCGTTAATGTGGTAGGACCTATCCACGTCTCCCTGATACACACACTCCAAGGCATGATTTCCACCCTTTCCACCGCATTAGATAACCCCATTCAGAAGATCATTCGTCGTGAAATAAAGTCTGAAGTAGAGCCGGGATTCCTGCCGTCACTGGGAGCAGAACAATCCAAATGGCTAGATTTTTCCTATTTCCCTCCCTACTCGCTTCTTCCCATGTCTTCCTATTTGACAACCACAGTCAATTCACTTTCTTCTTCACACTCACTATGCATCGTGTGGGAGAGGGAGAAAAGTGGAGATCACGCGGTAACGAATGAGGATAAAGTAGTGCAAGGTAGTCTAAAACAAAGCAGTCGGTGAAGCACTTTGGGACAGCAAACACGTCAGGCATTTGACTTTATTGAGCCGTGGAATCGTCATTTTCACGTGCATTAACAGTTAGTTTCATTCATAGCCAGGCACTTGATGTTATGGGCTTCGTGAAGACAGTGAATGTGGGGCAGGCAAGCACGTCGAGAATTGCAATTTCAGCATGATGCCTGCACAGGTCACATGACTACTATGCATACGCCTACGTGTTAGCCAATGGCGCGCCAATCCAAAGTGGTTCCCAAATGCACGCTCACCAGATGACCTCTGTGTTCACACAATCATCTCCACTGCTTCTTACTACGCCACTCACTCTCAAAAGCCGCCTTTGGGGATGTTGAGCACCCAAGCCCCACGTCTATGCGCCACATTCACTAAGTGCAATTGCTGACTCGCCTGCAACGCTTGAATCGTAGCGCGCCCCTCCAAACATCGCATCCAACGCCTCCACTTGCCTCCAATCACCCACACTTTCTCTACTACCCTCTCACTTTCCAATGAGCTTCGCGTACATGCGCTAGCTTCATTGGCTACATGGTCAGGAGGAGCAGGCTCATACTCCAACACGGAGATGAATGAAGCGATGCAATGTGGAGTAATGGGGGAAACTGCCTGCATTTCCCTCGTAGGTTAGTGGCCATCGAGCCCCTAAGCCAGTGCATCAATGGGCAGCTTTGGCGCCAGAACGGTTGGCCTAATGAGGAGCGGGAAATCGAGTAAGCGGTTATTTCCAATGCGTTCCACAAAGCAGTTAGGATGGTGGAAACGCCTGCACCTATGCACAGCATTGTCCCTCTGGATTGGAGGACAACACCAACGTCACAGTGCAGTCTTCAGTTGCCTATGCACGATAAAATCAGCACACCACTAAATCACCACATTTGCAGTTGACAGTGTTTTGCACAATGCACCTCACAGGAGTGAACCCATTTCTCCACCGATGAGAGTGAACGAAGACGTGAGGAATTGCCGCTACCATTCAACCATGGCTGAATGTAATCGGTCTATTTATTGAATGAAATGGCGGATAATGGCCAAAGTGACCATTCTCCGGACTAACAGAAAGAAGCAATAGAAAGAAAAGGTGCATTTGATGAAGGCATGCATTGAGGTGTAGCATTCAGGGTGGTTGAAGCAGTCGGTGAATTGCGGAGGCCAAAGGGGAAGTTCACGCAAGCACGAGAGTCATGGAAGTGAAGACGAGAGCAGTGACTAAGGCGGTAAGAGTTGCAGTGGCCAAAGCGGAGGAGGATGTGCTTGCTAAAGCGGTAGCATTATCAGTGGGCACAGCGGAGGTGGTTGTGGTTCCTAAAGCGGTGGCGTTTGCGATGGCCCAAGTAGAGGAGGTTGTGTTTCTTAACGTGGTGGCTTTTGTAGTGGTCAAAGTATAAATGTTTGTGTTTGCTGAAGCAGTGGCCGAAGTAGAGGAGGCTGTGTTTCCTAAAGTGGTGGCGTTTGTAATGGCCATAGCAGAGGTGGTTGTGTTTTTTAACTTGGCGACGTTTATAGCGGCCAAAGTATAGGTTGTTATGGTTGCTGAAGCAGTGGCGTTTGCAGTGGCCAATGTAGAGAAGGTTGTATTTCCCAAAGTGGTGGCTTTTGTAGTGGCCAATGTATAAGCAGTTGTGGCTGCTGAAGCGGTGGCGTTTGCAGTGTCCAAAGTAGAGGAGGTTCTGTTTCCCAAAGTGGTGGCTTTTGTAGTGGCCAATGTATAAGCGGCTGTGGTTGCTGAAGCGTTGGCGTTTGCAGTGTCCAAAGTAGAGGAGGTTGTGTTTCCTAAAGTGGTGGCTTTTGTAGTGACCAATGTATAAGCGGCTGTGGTTGCAGAAGCAGTGGCGTTTGCAGTGTCCAAAGTAGAGGAGGTTGTGTTTCTTAAAGCGGTGGCGTGTGCAGTGGCCAAAGTATAGGTGGTTGTGTTTGCTGAAGCGGTGGCTTTTGCAGTGGCCAAATCAGTGGCGGCAGATGCAATGGTCATGGCGGTTGTGGGCATCAAAGTGGAACCTCTTGGGGTAGTCATTGCAGGAGTCGTACTTGATCCGCTGCCTGTCGTGATTGCGGCAGTGATTGGGGGGCTTCTGGTTGTAGCAGACATTCTCAATTAAAAACAACATACAGCAACTAACTTCTGCACGAGACATTTTGGACTGCCTAATCAGGTGCGTCCATTTCACTCTCTGAGGTGCGTTTCATGTCAGAGAACACTGTGAGTGAATCTACCCAAGCACTTAAGCAGTAGTGACTAGGTACCATTGTGTGCTCGTTGCGATTCAATCTGGCTATTTCAGAACTGTGTTTCAGCTTTCCACAAAACGAGCATAGAGGACTCACATTCTTCCTGTGTTGGCATGGTTAAGTTCACTTCATTGGTGTATTTGCCACAGTGTTCCTTTCCCTCCTTTTCAGTTCGTGCACAAAGAACAGCAGTAATGACCATTTTTGGCTCCAATCTGAGAAAGGCAAACGCAGTGTTTATTTTTATATCACGCTCTCTCCAATTATTTTTGTTAAATCTGTATTTGATACGATAGCCAATCAGACGACCGTCGGGTTTGGGTGGCGCCCTCCAACTCAACACCGCTTTCACAGTACTGACTGCTCTCAAGCTCACATTTTGAGGAGCACTATGATCTACAAAATAAAAGCGCAGTAGTCTGTCATCACTGCTACGGGGGTGTTCCACTGTTCATCCACTTGCTCCATATGAATTGAGCTGAATGAGAAGTGGCTAAGCATCAGGATGAATGCACTAACGTTAGCTTCAAAGTGCACAAAGGGTAGCTGTGGTTGACTTAGAAGACCTGTGTCCACTGCTGCGCATGCTGGTGGTTTAGTCGACACGCTGAAGGTATTAGGATATACGAATCCATACAATGTGACTACAGGTTACCGAGATTCCCAAACTCACTACTCAATATTTGTGCATTCCAACAGTGAGAACTGCCAGTAAATTTAACAAATTACGTGACTTAGGATAGGTAAACTTCACAAAGCCCTCAAAACCACCTATTCGTCCCCACCACTCTCCAAATTATGTCGCATTACCTTAAAGATTGCACACGCTTGTCAATACGAGTAAAGCATGAAAATGTATCTTACCTGTTTTCAGTGCCAAATTGCCATGTGTGAGTAGAGCTGCCAAGCAAATGAGGCAGAGTTGAAGAGGCATCTCTCGTCCAGTGGAAAAGTGTGATCACAAGCCACACACGTGTGCTTTTAAGCATGTTGTGGAGAAGTGGGAGCCGATGCGATACCTGCCTCTTGACCCACGAAACAAATGGAGCTATCACACGCACACGGTGCAATCACACATCATTGGGTCCTTCGCGTAATTGCTTTGGGCCTCTCCAATAGCCTCGTCTGTTGTCCAAAATGGCGTCCACCCCCAACTGTTTCGGATTTGTACTTCTGTGGTGAGCTCACGTACGGTGGGCATGCAACTTGCACGGACTGACGAGAACTTGCAAGTTGGCACTAGGACCACGAATGCACAGAGGGTCGCACTAGTCGAATAGGCAAACGTAGATCCACCGATAGTGGTGATGGGATGGCTTGATGCGGAGTCTTCGACATGTTCCTTGCAGAATTGGTAGCAGACCCTCCCCCTTCTCAGATACTCCCTTCTCCTGCATCCCACACATGGCATGTTCTTCTTGACATCGTGAAAGCCTGCATGTTGGCTAGCTCCTCTCTGTTAGTAATATGGCATATATGACTGCCCTTTGCAGTTGTCATGCTTCATTTTCTGTGGTGAATAGCACGGCAGGCGGCAATGGGCATGAACCTATGAGAGTTCCATGTTGGTGGCGAACAAGAGTCGTTCGAAGACCACCTTAAAATCACTAATTAACTTGGGGTGACGGGCTAGCTTTTGATTAGCTGCGTTGAACGGATTTATCTCCTCCCCAACGAACTCGAGACAATGCCTCAACTGCACTGTGAGAACAAGTGTAATCAGAATTCATCTAAATTCCCACTTTAGTGCCCCATCAACAACGACAGCTATGAATGCTATTGAGTAATGGGCTGTTCCACTAAGGTGGCGGATTCTGTGACATGCACACCATACGAGGGTCGACTGCTCCAGATGTGGCCTTCTGGAAAGCATGAGGGTCTACGCAATGTAGAATTAGTAAGCTTGTGCTCATTTGTGGGACAAATGATAAGACTACGTTCACTCAAATGTCGGCATAAATGAGCTGGTGCGAGAGGGTACATGCGTGACAGTGCCCAACATCAAGATTAATGAACAAAAGGACACAAAGATGGTAGTGGAAGCAGACAATGAGTAATTAAAAAGAATGTTGCATTGCTGTTACTATTAATGGATCAAACAGCCCGTAACACTGTGTCCCCATTGAGTCCATTTTCTACACCTGATGCTCTTGTTCATCAGCAGTGAGGTAGACGGCTAATGTCTCGAATTTCCCCTTAATAAGACATACCTCAAGCACATTGCATGATGCAGAAAAAGGAGCAAATCGAAAACAAAATAAAAGCTAACTCGATCTGAAATGAGGCGATAAACTGCACCTCCTGTGGTAACTTGGTGCATATTTTGACTATGCGCTTAATTAAACGCCTTGGCGTTTGCTCCATGCCAAAAGCCCCCTAGTCCTTCCGTGGGCTAGCATTGTCCATGGTCTGCGATACGACTTCAGTCTGCTACGACACCAATGAGGACTCAGAGAACTACGCCTGTGAGCCGCATCCACCACCGTGTTAGACCCCACTGATGGATGAGTGCCCTGACGACAAACACCAAATTCACCTCCATCAACTCATCAAAATGCGCTTCGAGCGATTTTACCACATGGTATTCAGTGATGCGTTTGGAGCTCAAGTTGGATGTCGAAGTGGCATCCAATTTGCATTGGATGGGAGAGTGAGACGTTGGATGAAGTGGAGAAATAATGCCATTGATTGTGAAAGCGAAGAGGTCGTAAGGTAAGCGCTTGAGTAAGACAAAGTGGACTGGCGGGCATGTATGTGTGTACACATGACTGACACCAACTGTGCAGGCGGCATGCTATGCTCGACCTCATCCAACACACTGTCTTGGCGGCACGTGCAATGGCACGATTTTACTTCGCTTACAAATTGATTATTATAGTTTGAGGCAAGTGGCTCTTCTTTTATGAGGCCAATTCACATTTACAACTGGTTGTGGGCAGGGTGATAATGTGCTCATTGTCCAGTGTGCGAATGCAGAGACCATGGGAGACGAAAATCCACACCCAGTGCAACCGCCAATTGTGATAAGTGGTATTGCCACCAGGTATCTCATTGGGTGCGCATGAATTCGATGACTGGCTTAGTCGTGGGTTTTCTTCACAGCACTAGGTCCCTCGTGGTAGCTGAAACCGAGTATTACGGGGAGGCGGGGAGTGGGGCCAAAGTGGGGCTTGGTGGTTTCATTTGCACCAGATGAGTTGGCCTCTGGGCTATGCTAGTGTAACACTTTGCTGTTTGTTTGACTCCCGCTCTCGGTTTCTGCACTTGGTTGGTGGCGCTGGCTTCGGCGGATGAGCTGATGATCGGCCAAGCCAGTAGTCCCAAGCCCCTTTCACATGTTGGCCAAACATGATTTGCTTGAGTCCTCTGTCTTCCTCAGTCACTGAAGAGGTGTCAACTCGCTACACCAGTGGTCCCAAGCCTCTATGCCCTCATAGAAGACACAGGTCGCTGCGAGTCACCAAAATATCACTCACATAAACTGTGCCATAAATCCAGAAGAAGGCATTAGAATGGGGTACCTATCAGCCATAGTTGAGGGAGTCTAAATAAACTTGACTGCATGAAACCACTTCACCAGATTTGTTGCAATTTTATTTTGCTGATACGTAATGACTTAAAATCACAGCTACCAGTATGTGGCGCAAAGAGGTAGCAGCAAAACAACTAGAAGTAACAATGCACCTAATGGTCTCGTTTATGATGCGATACAATGAAAGTCAACATGTCCCTCACGAAATATTTAGTAAAGATTGGCATAGTAAACTACAAACTGAAGTTGCAGCTCCTTTACAATTTTCAATCAGTGGGCTTTATTATTTAAAGAAGTGGCATTTAGAATATGAAGGCTGCAAATCGACACAATGTGGCTAATAACTTTGGCGCATACTGACGGTCGTTCAAAGGCCGTGTTCCTACGAGTTGGGAGCGGTGTGTGACAAAGCAATGAACGACTTGCTGAGATGATTTACCTTCTTTGGACTTATCGAGGCACTCTGAAATTCTGCTGCTCAACGACTTTGTGGAGCTAAATTTTCGTGAACACAGAATCACGTGAACTGGATATGGCTTAGTATGTGGACTGATTTACAGGTAAACATTTCCGTAGAGCCTCCTGAAAGTAGTCATTTGGAGAAGTGCTTGGCCTTGTAAAAGCAGTGGTTTCGGTGAATTCGAAGCCTAGGAGAAGTTTGATTGAGTGGGTGTTGTGGCTAGCGTTAAGTCGTAAGTTGGTTCAGCGTTTTATGGCAGTGCCTTTTATGTATGCAACTGTGTCTTTATGTGAATTAGACATTTGTGTGATTGCAATAGGTGGCAGGACATCAGACTTTTCGGGGATCGTGTTCTGTTGAGACAACGACAATTATTGCAGACGTGGAAGAGTGATGCTGCATGCTTGAATCAAGCCATGTTTAGTATCTGCAGCCGTTCCTGTTGCCATCATCAACGCCGTTGCTCACACGACACTTTTGGACGGGCTTCTTCACCGTTCCTTCGATAGTGCTGCGCTCATCTGCGTCATCACAAACGAGGTCGGGCAGAATGCGTCAAGTGATGCACCTTAAGAATGGAAGCTGTGATTGAGCCACTTACACTACCAGTCCTCCACTCCTTCCACGCACTGCACCCAATTCATGTTGCTTTACTGGCTGTTTCACTTGACGTTATCATGCGTAGGGCCTATTGGAGAGTGCGCTTTCTCACTAACGAGTGGTTTGGTAGTTAAGATTCGTCTTACATCCGCATGCTCCTCCGCAAGCATGCTGCATCTTCATTAAGCAAAGAAGTGTTAATGCGGACAGGTTGAAAGTGCTCAGTGCAAGGAGAGTAGACTTAAAACGCAGGTAGATGGAGTTAGTTGTTGTCTGAGCATGTGTCACTTAAATTCTTCGACTACTTCAGTCTTCGGAAAAATCACGAGGCGCAAAATTCGTGGCCATCACCGGTTTCGCCTTCATAGAAAGCTCAAGGAGCAAAACGTTATCAAAGTATCGCCTTGCTAAACCACATCACAAATCAAAAATTTTAATGAATAAAGCAGAATAAAAATTGGCCAAGGTTAGGAGGCAAAATATAAGTTGAGAACATGAACTCATTTAACTAGATTTATTGTCATATTTAGGCGCTTTCACGCCGGTCCACGTATGCGCTTCTCGTCATTCGCCACAGTTGGCCAGAATGCATTTTAGTTTGTGCAGGCATTTTGTAGGCAATTCGTGACCACGTCATCCCAATTTGATGAGACGATGAGACTACTTAAGGAGTGACAAGTACGTATGCATCAAGTGGCATATAGGTTAGGAAGTGGAATTGAGTGAGGCGTTACTTGCATTTTGCACATCGCTTCCATGACCGACGCCGTGTTGCATTTGAGGTCAGTCTTGGATGACAATGCCACGGAGGAGGACGTGATGGGGCTTCGAGAGCCAATGGAGGGTGGGGCACGAGTCGGTTGATCGGTGATGCAGCGCGCATTACATTGCTAATCTCACACAGCTATGTTGCTAAGGTGGCGTCGCAGTTGGTGGTTTGAGAGTCAATTGACGGAAGAGGTGCCAGCCCTGTTGGGGACTGGGTGGGGAGCAGCAGTAATTGGCTGATTTGCTTGCCATGTCAGGGAGGTAGGCGTGCTTGCAAAACACAAAGCCCATCGAAGGCATTGGAAGATGCTGTTGGTGTCAGTGGGATGGGAGGGTTGGGCTTTGGTATGTGCGTAGGCCTACTTTGGTGCATCCAGGATGGGAGTTGTCGCCAAGCGTAACAGTGATAAGCGATGGATAAGGGATTCTTAATGTGGTGGCTCCTTTACCCTTGTCCATGCAGTAAGGACACGGAGGACAAGTCCCTTGTTATTAGTTGCGAACCGATTCAACTAGACAATTCTTTGCACGTAGTTGGGAAGGAAAGGTGCATTGCGTTAGTGTGGTCTACGAAACTGCACCCAAAATGTCGCTTCTGTAGCATAACTGTCATCGTCTCCGTTGAAGTGATAGAAAGAATCCGACGTAATGCGATGCAATGCAGTGCTGCGCAATGTTCGCTTTATCCTACCAAACACGCGAAGACTAACCTCGGTGCTCATGCGACCTTTCATAATGCAATTATTTGCTGTGCACTCTTCATGGTCTTGCGTTGCTCCATCCTCCCCTCTTCGCAATGCTCTATTCATGACTTGTCTGTACTGGTAGAACTATTGCTCAATTAGATGGTATGATCAATTCCACTCATGCACAACATCATTGACAGAGAACGATTGCTTCAACCCACGTCAACCGGATCACCAGCCAAATGCAACCACTTAGCAATGCTGAGAGACCTCAAATGGACGTCGGGGAGGACGAAGTCGACCTGCTCTTCACTTCACCCACCTACGCCATGCGAGCCTTCTTTCGGTTCCAACCACTTAATTGCAGATGTGGATTGGAATTTCCACACGAGCTTCACATATATGGCTAAAATCCTGGCAGATGTAAAAAGCGTTGGCAAAGTTAGGCATAGAAGTTAAATTCAACATCAAAAGAGCCGCTTCTTTTCACGTATAACAATCAAGTTCTAGGCAAAGTGATGTGGTGCCATTGCACGTGCAACCACCACAGTGTGATGGAGGAGGTCAAGCATGCCATGCTGTGTCGCCCACACAGTTGGTTTCAATCATATGCGCACACTCACATACGCCCACAGTCCACTTTGTCTTACTCATGCGCTCACCTAACGACCCCTTCGCTTTCACAATCCCTGCCATTATTTCTCCACTTCATCCAACTCCTTACTTTCTCATCCAATTTAAAATGGATGCAGGTGCAGCGTCTAACTTGAGCTCCAAACGCATCGCCGAATACCGTGTAGTGAAGTCGCCCAGTGCTCATTTTAATGAGGCGTTGGAGATTCATTTGGTGTTGGTCGTCAGGGCACTCATCCAGCAAAGTGGGTCTAACACTTTGGTGCAGGCGGCTAACAGGCGCAGTGCTCTGACTCCACATTGGTGTCGGAGCATGCAGAAGTCGTATCGCAGAGCACGGTGATTGTTGCCGTAGGGAAGGCTGGGAGGCTATTGGCATGGTGCAAAGGCCATGCTGCGAAGCGAAAGCACGACCGTCAGAGAATGCATGGTTGGTGTAGTTGGCGTAGTTGAAGCCACAGTCAAACTAAGCACCATGCCACCACGAAAGGCGCACACACACTAAAAACGACACAGAATTTTACGCATTTACCAATGATTTACCAATGCAGAGCGGTCACTCGCTAACTGCTTGAATAATTTTTGATGAAAAAGGCATTCTTCGTCCCCTGCTATGCAGTTGTCTAATTCGGAATCACACAGTCACAAGATTGCTAATAATTTGAATGCACTAGTTTTTCACAGAGGGCTGGCAGGATCTCGATTTTACCTATACGTACTGTCAGACTGTACCTCGGAAGTGTTGAATGATCGTATCTAACGGCTCACACACATAGCTGTGCACACTTTCATCAATTACGTCTTCGCCTGATGTTTACCAGTGCTGCTCACTCTTCCCACAATCCCAATGACAGATTGTTGGTTTGACGTGACGAATGCGATTTAGTGTGTCTGGTGCTTGGACCAAATTCCACTCACTTCCACTGACGGTGCGGCCTCGCGCAACACCTACCTGTAGCATGAGTAGTAAGTTTGGTAGGGAGAAGTGCCAGCTAACTGCGTGTCAGCGTGTAACCACAGCCATAATTTGTTGAAGATAGGCACACTACGCTGCATTAGGCGCCGTCTCACTCCTCCTAATTATGAGTGCTAAGACACAGGCATGTCCCCTATGTCGCCCATGTGGCAAGACCTATCCACGTCTCCCTGATACAATTACTCCAAGGCATGATTTCCACCCTTTTCACTGCATTAGATAACTCCATGCAAAAGACTATTCCTCGTAAAATAAAATAGAAAGTAGAGCCGGGATTCCTGCCGTCACTGGGAGCAAACTAGTTCAAAAGTCTAGATTTTTCACATTTTCATTTATGCTCGCTTCTTCCCATGTCTCCCTATTTGACATCTACAGTCAATTCACTTTTTTTTGCAAACCCGCCATGCATTGTGTGAAGGAGGTGAAATGTGAAGATCAGTCGGTAACGAATGAGGATGAATTAATGAAAAGTAGTCTAAAAGGATGCCCTCAGAAATCATGTTTTTTGTCCTAATATCTGTGAAGATTTAGGTACGTTTAAAATGATTTCGTTTTATGCCCTTCCTCATTTTAATCTTCAGTCACATCCATATAGGCACAACGACTTATTCCATGTGGACCAAGACACACAAACACGCAAAAGTCATGAGTGTAGAAGGGTAGGGGCAATTCACTGACCTCTCACAGATGTTCGACTCAGCTGCACCAAGTAATTATTGCTGCATCCAACACATCAAACACCACAATCAGTGGATCTAGCCCACTTAATCGACTAGCGCGAAACTATTTGCATTCGTGGTGCCAGTGCCAGCTTGCAAGTTCTCGTGAGTTTGCGCAAGTTGCATGCTCATCATACCCAAGTCCATCACAGAAACACAAGCCCCCAAAAAGTTGAAGATTAGTGCCAATTGAACAGCAGACGAGGCTATTGGAGAAGCCCAAGACAATCGTGCGAAGGATCCAATGATGTGTAATTGCACGGTGTGTGTGTGAATGCTCCATTTGCTTCGTAGGTCAAGAGGCAGGCATCATATTGGCTCACTTTTCTAAACAACATACATATAAGCACACGAGTGTGGGTAATGAAAACACCTTTTCACTGGACGAGAGATGCATCTTCAACTTTGCATCATTTCCTTGGCAGTTCTACTAATACATGGCCATTTAGCACTGCAAGAAGGTAAGATGCCTTCTCGAGATATGCCCTTATTAACATGCTTGTGTAAACCTTAAGATAATGCGTAATAAATTTCAAAATGGTAAGAAATAAGCAGGTGCTTTAAAAAACTGATCAAATTTACCCAGCCAAAGACACATTATATGCAGCATTCAATACTAGTCCCCAATAATGGAACACAGTAATACCGAGTGGAGAGTGTGGAAGAGTAGGTAACCGGTAGTCATATTAAATGCATTCGTATAGCCTGATAGCCTCAGCGTGTCGACTGATCCGCCAGCATGCGCGGCAGTAGACACAGGTCCTCTCAATCACTCACAGCTACGTTCGTACATACATCCTGATGCTTGATTACTTCGCATTCAGCTCAATTCATATGGAGCATGTGGATGAACACTGGCACACCCTCCCACCAGTGATAACAGACTGCTACACTTTTACTTTGCAGACCCCAGTGTTCCTCAAATATTGCATCTGATACCAGTCAGTACTGTGAAAGCCGTGTTGAGATGGAATCCGCCACCTAAACCCGACGGTCGTCTGGTTGGCTATCGTGCCAGATACAGTTACGGCGGAGACAAATGGACGGAGCAAAGTTTTGGAATAACCGGTGCGTGTGCCTTCGTTGGATTGAAGCCGAATGCGGTCGTTACTGCTGCTGTTTGTGCACGAACTGTAAAGGATGGAAAGGAACGCTGTAGCAACTACACCAATGAAGTGAACTTAACCATGCCAACACAGGAAGAATGTGAGTCCTCTATGCTCGTTTTATGGAAAGCTGAAACACTGCTCTGAAGTAGGCAGATTGAGTCGCAACGAGCACACAATGGCACCCAGTTACTGCTGCTTAAGTGCTTGGGTAGATTCATTCACAGTGTTCTCTGGCATGAAGCGCACCTCAGAGAGTGAAATGGACGCACCTGATTAGGCAGTCCAAAATGCATCGATGTGCGCGGCTAGCGGTTGATTATCGTGCAGAAGTTGGTTGATGTTTGTTGTTTTTAATTGAAGGGGAGAGAATGACTGCTACAACCACAAACCCCCCAACCACTGCCGCAATCACGACAGACATCGAAACAACTGCGGCTCCTGCAATGGAAGTGGGTAAGATACCTTCCTGTGCTTTACTCTTATTGACACGCTTGTGTAAGCCTTAAGTGAATGCAACATAGCTTTGAGGGTGGGGCGGGACGAATAGGTGGTTTCGAGGGCTTGTTGAATCTCACCCATCCTAAGTCACATAAATGTATGGATTGTATGGACACGTATGGCCTGATAGCCTCAGCGTGTCGACTGATCCGCCAGCATGCGCGGCAGTAGACACAGGTCTCTCAATCACTCACAGCTACGTTCGTACATACATCCTGATGCTTGATTACTTCGCATTCAGCTCAATTCATATGGAGCATGTGGATGAACACTGGCACACCCTCCCACCAGTGATAACAGACTGCTACACTTTTACTTTGCAGACCCCAGTGTTCCTCAAATATTGCATCTGATACCAGTCAGTACTGTGAAAGCCGTGTTGAGATGGAATCCGCCACCTAAACCCGACGGTCGTCTGGTTGGCTATCGTGCCAGATACAGTTACGGCGGAGACAAATGGACGGAGCAAAGTTTTGGAATAACCGGTGCGTGTGCCTTCGTTGGATTGAAGCCGAATGCGGTCGTTACTGCTGCTGTTTGTGCACGAACTGTAAAGGATGGAAAGGAAGCTGTAGCAACTACACCAATGAATGAAGTGAACTTAACCATGCCAACACAGGAAGAATGTGAGTCCTCTATGCTCGTTTTATGGAAAGCTGAAACACTGCTCTGAAGTAGGCAGATTGAGTCGCAACGAGCCAACAATGGCACCCAGTTACTGCTGCTTAAGTGCTTGGGTAGATTCATTCACAGTGTTCTCTGGCATGAAGCGCACCTCAGAGAGTGAAATGGACGCACCTGATTAGGCAGTCCAAAATGCATCGATGTGCGCGGCTAGCGGTTGATTATCGTGCAGAAGTTGGTTGATGTTTGTTGTTTTTAATTGAAGGGGAGAGAATGACTGCTACAACCACAAACCCCCCAACCACTGCCGCAATCACGACAGACATCGAAACAACTGCGGCTCCTGCAATGGAAGTGGGTAAGATACCTTCCTGTGCTTTACTCTTATTGACACGTTGTGTGTAAGCTCTGTAACGCGATGCAAGTGAATGCAACATAGCTTTGAGGGTGGGGCGGGACGAATAGGTGGTTTCGAGGGCTTGTTGAATCTCACCCATCCTAAGTCACATAAATGTATGGATTGTATGGACACGTATGGCCTGATAGCCTCAGCGTGTCGACTGATCCGCCAGCATGCGCGGCAGTAGACACAGGTCCTCTCAATCATCACAGCTACGTTCGTACATACATCCTGATGCTTGATTACTTCGCATTCAGCTCAATTCATATGGAGCATGTGGATGAACACTGGCACACCTCCCACCAGTGATAACAGACTGCTACACTTTTACTTTGCAGACCCCAGTGTTCCTCAAATATTGCATCTGATACCAGTCAGTACTGTGAAAGCCGTGTTGAGATGGAATCCGCCACCTAAACCCGACGGTCGTCTGGTTGGCTATCGTGCCAGATACAGTTACGGCGGAGACAAATGGACGGAGCAAAGTTTTGGAATAACCGGTGCGTGTGCCTTCGTTGGATTGAAGCCGAATGCGGTCGTTACTGCTGCTGTTTGTGCACGAACTGTAAAGGATGGAAAGGAACGCTGTAGCAACTACACCAATGAAGTGAACTTAACCATGCCAACACAGGAAGAATGTGAGTCCTCTATGCTCGTTTTGGAAAGCTGAAACACTGCTCTGAAGTAGGCAGATTGAGTCGCAACGAGCACACAATGGCACCAGTTACTGCTGCTTAAGTGCTTGGGTAGATTCATTCACAGTGTTCTCTGGCATGAAGCGCACCTCAGAGAGTGAAATGGACGCACCTGATTAGGCAGTCCAAAATGCATCGATGTGCGCGGCTAGCGGTTGATTATCGTGCAGAAGTTGGTTGATGTTTGTTGTTTTTAATTGAAGGGGAGAGAATGACTGCTACAACCACAAACCCCAACCACTGCTGCAATCACGACAGGCATCTAAACGATTTCAATCCCTGCAATGACCACTTCGGTTGGTTACACTTTGATGGACACAACCATTATATTTATTGTACCTAACTCTACTGATCAAGCCACTGTAACGCTCCGTCTCAGCCACTCCGCTTTGGCACTGCAACTCTTACCGCCTTAGTCACTGCTCTCGTCTTCACTTCCATGACTCTCGTGCTTGCGTGAACTTCCCCTTTGGCCTCCGCAATTCACCGACTGCTTCAACCACCCTGAATGCTACACCTCAATGCATGCCTTCATCAAATGCACCTTTTCTTTCTATTGCTTCTTTCTGTTAGTCCGGAGAATGGTCACTTTGGCCATTATCCGCCATTTCATTCAATAAATAGACCGATTACATTCAGCCATGGTTGAATGGTAGCGGCAATTCCTCACGTCTTCGTTCACTCTCATCGGTGGAGAAATGGGTTCACTCCTGTGAGGTGCATTGTGCAAAACACTGTCAACTGCAAATGTGGTGATTTAGTGGTGTGCTGATTTTATCGTGCATAGGCAACTGAAGACTGCACTGTGACGTTGGTGTTGTCCTCCAATCCAGAGGGACAATGCTGTGCATAGGTGCAGGCGTTTCCACCATCCTAACTGCTTTGTGGAACGCATTGGAAATAACCGCTTACTCGATTTCCCGCTCCTCATTAGGCCAACCGTTCTGGCGCCAAAGCTGCCCATTGATGCACTGGCTTAGGGGCTCGATGGCCACTAACCTACGAGGGAAATGCAGGCAGTTTCCCCCATTACTCCACATTGCATCGCTTCATTCATCTCCGTGTTGGAGTATGAGCCTGCTCCTCCTGACCATGTAGCCAATGAAGCGCGCGCATGTAGCGAAGCTCATTGGAAAGTGAGAGGGTAGTAGAGAAAGTGTGGGTGATTGGAGGCAAGTGGAGGCGTTGGATGCGATGTTTGGAGGGGCGCGCTACGATTCAAGCGTTGCAGGCGAGTCAGCAATTGCACTTAGTGAATGTGGCGCATAGACGTGGGGCTTGGGTGCTCAACATCCCCAAAGGCGGCTTTTGAGAGTGAGTGGCGTAGTAAGAAGCAGTGGAGATGATTGTGTGAACACAGAGGTCATCTGGTGAGCGTGCATTTGGGAACCACTTTGGATTGGCGCGCCATTGGCTAACACGTAGGCGTATGCATAGTAGTCATGTGACCTGTGCAGGCATCATGCTGAAATTGCAATTCTCGACGTGCTTGCCTGCCCCACATTCACTGTCTTCACGAAGCCCATAACATCAAGTGCCTGGCTATGAATGAAACTAACTGTTAATGCACGTGAAAATGACGATTCCACGGCTCAATAAAGTCAAATGCCTGACGTGTTTGCTGTCCCAAAGTGCTTCACCGACTGCTTTGTTTTAGACTACCTTGCACTACTTTATCCTCATTCGTTACCGCGTCGTGATCTCCACTTTTCTCCCTCTCCCACACGATGCATAGTGAGTGTGAAGAAGAAAGTGAATTGACTGTGGTTGTCAAATAGGAAGACATGGGAAGAAGCGAGTAGGGAGGGAAATAGGAAAAATCTAGCCATTTGGATTGTTCTGCTCCCAGTGACGGCAGGAATCCCGGCTCTACTTCAGACTTTATTTCACGACGAATGATCTTCTGAATGGGGTTATCTAATGCGGTGGAAAGGGTGGAAATCATGCCTTGGAGTGTGTGTATCAGGGAGACGTGGATAGGTCCTACCACATTAACGACATAGGCGACATGTCTCAGACGCTATTGCTTGCTGGTCTCCAGCAAGCAACCAGATCCGTTTGCATTCAGATGATTACCAATCGCATGATTGTGTGATTGGAAATGGGGACTGTTGCAGAGCAAGACACGGAAAAATGCCTTTTTCATCGCACACTATTCAAGTAGTTAGCGAGTGACCGCTCTGCATTGGTAAATCATTGGTAAATGCGTAAAATTCTGTGTCGTTTTTAGTGTGTGTGCGCCTTTCGTGGTGGCATGGTGCTTAGTTTGACTGTGGCTTCAACTACGCCAACTACAACCATGCATTCTCTGACGGTCGTGCTTTCGCTTCGCAGCATGGCCTTTGCACCATGCCAATAGCCTCCCAGCCTTCCCTACGGCGACAATCACCGTGCTCTGCGATACGACTTCTGCATGCTCCGACACCAATGTGGTCAGAGCACTGCGCCTGTTAGCAGCCTGCACCAAAGTGTTAGACCCACTTTGCTGGATGAGTGCCCTGACGACCAACACCAAATGAATCTCCAACGCCTCATTAAAATGAGCACTGGGCGACTTCACTACACGGTATTCGGCGATGCGTTTGGAGCTCAAGTTAGACGCTGCACCTGCATCCATTTTAAATTGGATGAGAAAGTAAGGAGTTGGATGAAGTGGAGAAATAATGGCAGGGATTGTGAAAGCGAAGGGTCGTTAGGTGAGCGCATGAGTAAGACAAAGTGGACTGTGGGCGTATGTGAGTGTACGCATATGATAGCAACCAACTGTGTGTGCGATTCAACATGGCATGCTTGACCTCCTCCATCACACTGTGGTGGTTGCACGTGCAATGGCACCACTTCACTTTGCTTATGAATTGATTGTTATAGTTTATGGAAAGTGGCTCTTTTCCAGTGTGTAAAAACTATGAGGCCAATTAAGATTTCGAAGTTATTGCGGACAGGGCTAATAATGAGCTCCTTGTCCAGTGTGCGAATGCAGAGACCATAGGAGAC
Source organism: Taenia multiceps (assembly GCA_001923025.3). Classification (NCBI taxonomy): domain Eukaryota; kingdom Metazoa; phylum Platyhelminthes; class Cestoda; order Cyclophyllidea; family Taeniidae; genus Taenia; species Taenia multiceps. Next base: position 24,400,044 of record CM010313.2, on the reverse strand, counting down.
GAAAATCACACCCAGTGCAACCGTGTGATAAGTGGTATTGCCACCAGGTATCTCATTGGGTGCGCATGAATTCGATGACTGGCTTAGTCGTGGGTTTTCTTCACAGCACTAGGTCCCTCGTGGTAGCTGAAACCGAGTATTACGGGGAGGCGGGGAGTGGGGCCAAAGTGGGGCTTGGTGTTTCATTTGCACAGCACGTGAGCTGGCCTCTGGGCTGTGCCCTCGGTTTCTGCACTTGGTTGGTTGCGTTGGCTGCGCGGATGAGCTGATCATCGGTCTAGCCACTAGTCCCAAGTCCCTTTTGCATGTTAGCCAAACATGAGTCGTTTGAGTACTCTGTCGGCTTCAGTCTCGGGGCAGGTCTCAACTCGCTACTCCAGTAGTCTCAATCCTCTATGCCCTCATTAAGCAATTTTTCGCACAAACCGTATCACGAATCCAGAAGGAGGCAATAGAATGTGGCACCCATAAGCCATAGTGAAGGGTCTAAATAAAAATGTCCGTGAATCCATTGCAGTTGAAGGCAACTTCATTTTGTAGATACGAAAAAATTAAAATATGAAGCCGCCAGCATGCAACACAAAGATATTAAACAAAACAATTGAAAGTAACAATACGTCTCATGCTTTCATTTATGATGCAATGCAACGATTGGCATAGCAAATTACCAACTGAAGCCACGGCTCCTTTGCAATTTGTTTGACTGGTATAGTTCATTGCTTAAAAAAGTAGGATTTAGGATGTTGAGACCGCAAATCGGCACAATGTGGCTAATAGCTTTGGCGCATACTGGCGGTCGTTCAAAGGCCGTGTTCCTACGAGTTGGGAGCAGTGTGTGACAAGAGCAATCGAACGACTTGCTGAGATGATTGGTCTTCTTTGGACTTATTGAGGCACTCTGAAATTCCGCTGCTCAACGACTTTGTGGAGCTAAATCTTCGTGAACACAGAATCACGTGAACTGGACATGGCTTAGTATGTGGACTGATTTACAGGTAAACATTTCCGTAGAGCCTCCTGAAAGTAGTCATTTGGAGAAGTGCTTGGCCTTGTAAAAGCAGTGGTTTCGGTGAACTCAAAGCCGAGGAGAAGTTTGATTGAATGGATGTTGTGGCTAGCGTCATGTCGTAAGTTGGTTCATCGTTTTATGGCAGTGCCTTTTATTCATGCAACGTTGTCTTTGTGTGAATTAGAGATTTGTGTGATTGCAATAGGTGGTAGGACACCAGAATCTCTGAAAATCGTTTTCTGTTAAAACACTGACACTTATTTGCAGACGTAGAAGAACAAGCCTGCATGCTTGAACTAAGCTGTGTTGGTATCTGCAGCCGTCCTCCTGTGTCTTAGTTGTTGATCAGTCGGGAGCTGATGTCTCATGTCTGGTGCGCATTCGTCATATTGGTTTGTTCTACACTGCTTTCATTGTTTTACCATGTCCATTTGCCTTGTCAGAGTTTGTCGTCATAAGCACGTGTGGTGTTGTGCACCGTCTTGCTAAGGTGGGTTGCATTGGACCGTAGCGAAAAGAGCTTGGCGAGGTTTAAACAAGAATAGGTGGATAGTGCTTTTTAAGATAAGGTTGTTACGTCTGTTAGTTCTTGGACAGCGGTTGAATCTGTTGCATTTGTGGTGAGGGTGTTAGCGTCGTGAGGGAAATAGATAATGTGTAGTGGTGGTCATTTCTATTTGAGACTGGTAAAGGAGGAAGGAGTTGGAGTGCGTAGTGCGTAGTGCGTAGTGCGTACTGCGTCCTTCTCCATCTTAGGGAAGCGCACAAGTGCGAACCGTGAGTGCGTTGGTTTGGCGAGTTATGGAGTGCTTTGACGGAGACGTTTGATAGGGAGACGCGGTTGTGCGGATCTGTGCTTTCTCCTCGAGCATGGACCTTTCGCTGGGAATGTGGTCCATTGC
>CM010313.2:24369112-24398033 GCA_001923025.3 Taenia multiceps | reverse complement strand
CCGCCTTCCGTGTCAGCCATCACAACGTAATCAGTGCTGCGAGAGGTACCCACGAGCTAACCGTCCCAGTCGTCGAGATTCGAACGCATGTGTTCCTGTCGTGCCATCAATTCCGCGTAGCACTCAGTGCAGCAAATGCGCGCCTCTTGGCCCTCCTCTGGGCTTGGAGTCCACGGCTAGTGTCGCTTCAGTTGTTAATAGCTTTCCTGTTGAACACGAGGGCGAGGGAGACGTCGAAGATGAACGTCGATCTCGACCCTTCTGTCACGAGATACCAAAGGTTCTCTCCTCCGTAGCACATGTACTTCTTTTACAACACCGACGTTTACCAGAAACGGCATGGAGCAGGATAAAATCCATCAAAGTCGGGTCCGCTTTCCGCTGCCACCAATGTAGCGTCCCGAGGCTCCCCTTAAGGTAAAAGAAGGCGCAGTACTAGGGCAGAATATATATATTCTGGGAACAGAGGACTTGGGGGCTGTTGGCACGGCCCGGAGGCCGACCAACCGGCTGGAACAAGATGGCCACCCAAGTAACCTAAACCGGTAGTTCGAACAAACAAAGTATTACACACCTTTCATAGCTGTTTCAGTCTTTTGACTCAATGATTTTTTTTACACCTGATGCCTCCAAGCAGGATTTTTATGCTGACTGCACTGCTCAGTAAGAGACCTATGAATTTCTTTTTTCCACTACGTTTTTTACTCTTGCAAAAGCATCCATATATGAGCAGCTACCCCTGCTTAATGCACCTGACTCTTGGGCGGTTTTTAAAGCCCCGTGCATACCGCAATGATCAGCGCAGAGTAATGACTTAAGTTATCCCTGTGGATGGTGCTCTGGAATGGAGGAAGGCTACTGTAATGGTACAAAATTTTTATCAGTAAAATCATTGAATTTAGCTGGTTCTACTTCCGCTTAAAGGCATGGCCCCCTTAGCTATAGCAATAGCTTTGGAATTCTGTAAAGTTACGAAATTTTACTCTTTTTTTCTGAATAGTTTTACGGACTCAGTAAACATTCGCGATTTACAGAATCCTTAGCACGCATGCTGTTGAGCTGAAGCAAAGTGGCGAAGCATTAAGTATTCGCAAGGTAAACAAGCTATCAAAGTGTCACGTAGGACGCCTTTGGCACTTCTCTTAATCAGCTTCCTGCGTTGGCCGTCAGATTGCAGTAGGTGCCAGCAAACCAATCGCGTCAGTCGTCGGATCTGAGTGCAGTGAAAAGATATCTGACTGTCACGTCACGGCAATTTTCTCATATTTGGAGTTGCGTCCTGTTGGATAACTTAATTAATGTAAGCCTAAACTTGACGGCCACCTCGTATGTTCATCGCTAGTGGTAAGAACACTGGCCAACAGATGGTCACTTGATAAGAGACGGCGTTTAAGATGGTGTCTTGGGAATGATGCTTCGGAATTATCCCTCCTTGCCACTTTGACTTCACTTTGGAGCTGCTAACCCACATAGATTGGATTCTGTCCAACTGGTAGAGAGGTGAAGGAAGTATCACGAGTTCTTGTTGATATCTTCTTTCAGGAACGGTAGACAGCTTCCCAATGTGGCTCCTCCAAATGGTTTACGGCTAGTGTCGCTTCATCAGTTAATGGATTTCCTTCAGATCATAGACTGATGCTGAAGGTAGATGCTTCTCAATCCTTCTTCTGGGGAATGTCATCGATTATTTACACCCACAACGCATTGCCTCATTCCATTATGGTAAAGTTTAACATTCAGTGGTAAAATGCGAGAGCAGTTGTCCCTTGGAATCGGATTCGCTCTCTCCTTCCTCCATTGCAGCTTGTCAAGACTTCCCCAGAGGGTCTGAGGCTACTAGCATGGTCAAAAGGTCATTCTGACCATAGGAAGTACAGTAGTGGAGCCTTCAGTGTCTATGAAACTTCACTTGACACACTTTACCCACTCAGGTTTCCTCTAACGAGGATTGTAGAAGTTGTAGCTTTTACCATTGACTGGGGTACATTAGTCGAGGCTAGTGAAAACTACGGGACCCTGCACTAGTATTAGCTAATCAATTTACTGTTTCTTTAAAATTTTATGGCTGAACCTCATCCCAATTCATAATGTCGACAGCCTTTTAACAGATTGTATCCAAACACAACGAGTAGCTTCAGCTAATCAACGCTAACTGATTGCGGAGATTGAGTTTAACTAACTCGGGGAACAATCACACCACCCGCATGACAAAATCAAGTGGAAGCAGACCCTACCCGAGGCCTGATTTGTCCAAGTTTGACCGAATGTATCCAATAAAAACTGCACTATGGTTGTAACTAAAAGCGAGAAATGTCTAACTAACCAAACCTTAGAGCAAAGACCTGCGGACTTGGTTTTCTGACCTAAGAGCTATAAATTAACCTTTGACAATCAAGCAAGTCTTGGAAAATAAGCTGAAACTATTTAAAATGCAACCAAAAAACCCACTAAGATTAATGATGGTCCAAGGGATGACTTATTTACTAATTAACTTTAACGCCTATGCATTACAAAAATACAAACTATTCGATGTAAATTCACGATCTGCACACAACAAAACACTCACAATTACCCATGCACTTTTTGGAATCATAGCACTTGTGCGCAAAGACTATCATTCAATGTGTGTTGTAGATTCGAAAAAGCATAGTGTGGTAGAAATGCTACTGAAGTAAACTGTACACAGAAAGTCAACAAGCCTTGAAACACTCTAGACTGCACAATGAGCGTCCAGTTCGAGCACAAGCGTACCGACGCGGCGCCGAATGACACCGCTCGCAAAGCCGAGGTTTTGGAGGGGATGGAGCAAGTTGATGACGAAGCAAGGGATGGCCCTCTCCTTCCTCTATCTCTGCGGGCAAAGCGATGAGACAATGGGGCTGGAGACGCAAAGAAGAAATGAAACGCACACTACCAAGTGGGGGATCCAGCGGTAGGGAGGGATGTAGCGCATTCTTCTTTTTCTTTTCGCCCTCTGAATCCTCTGAATCAGCGCCCGTTTCAGCAGAAAGAGCTGCGCGACGTGACCGACCGCGGCCGCCGCCGTTGCCTGAACTGCCGGCGTATTCTGTGTTAACACGGAGGAGGCGTTCCACTGTGTCCTGCATCTCCTTCTCCGCCTTGTTTTTGGCCGACTCTCGTCGACGCTCAATCCGACGTTGACGGATTTCCAACTGCTCAGGAGTGAGAGCAGCCACAGCAGCGGAGATAGCACTTTGGTCTGTGGTCTTCTCAGAGGGCACCATTACATCCTCAAGGGTCCAGAGAGAACTCTGAGAGCTCTGATAGCCCAGACGTGTCCTGCTGCGGGAAGATGGGACTGGAGTGGGTACAGCGATCGATTCACTGTCACTACCACTGCTACCAGTGTATGCGTCCGTGACCCGAGCCGGAGGTCGACGACCCTGACGAACTGGACGGATTTTCCTCGTTGTGATAACTTGCCGCTTCGAAGGGATCTTCTTCGATGAAACCGGTCTTTTTCTACTTCGTCTCCCCAGTATGGAACGGGTTGTACTTTCAGGCGACTCGTCTGAGAGTGCCTCCTGGAAAGTCATTAGTAGTAAGGAGAATAATCTTATGATCAAGCTAGGATAAAGCATTAACAAAAGGTCGACTCACATAATTATCGTCGTCATATTCATCCATCTCTAGAAATCTAGAGCCAAAGTCATCTGTTGCGGGGAGAGTGCTATCGCTCTCCATTTCACAGACTAAGACTAATAAATCTATAATGCAGAGCAATAACTATAAGTACAGTGATTAGAAGCTAGCCACAGCATTAGTAAGGAAAACTAACATCGCAAGCGTCAAGGTAACGCAACTACATTAAAACTGCGGAATGGTTTGAAGTTAAAACCCTAAAACATCCAGATTCAAGTACCGGCAATAGCAATGCGATATGAAAGGTTATTTGCAACAAGTGCACTGTTTGAGACAGAACTGCCATAAATAAAGACTTACTAAAGCACGCGTTCCAAAAAAATATGCACGTAAGTTGTTAGTCCAACTTCAAACGAATGCAGTAGAACAAAATGCAAAAAAAACCTCCAAGGTGCACACCGTTTTATACTGCGCGGTTCTGAAGGATGTACATTACCATTTCGCTTTCGTTTGTTTATACAATTATGATTTACCATATAATATACATTAAATGTGTCATAGTGCCAAGTTAAGGTTTCTTATATCAAACAATGGTTTTTGATGCAGATTTGCTTGCGATATATATGTAAATATATTCTAGAAAGAGATGGGTTGGGGCTACTGGCATGGCCGGGAGGCCAGCCAACCGGCTAGTACAACATGACCACCCAAGTGACCGAAACGAGGCGGTCCGAACAAAAAAAGTATTATAACAATATTGTCTAAAGGGGGTCTAATTCATGGAAATTAATGGGTTGGCATGGTGCAGCTCAAAACCCCACATCACTTCACGTTTCATCCCTGGATGCTTCCAGATCCAGCGGCTTAAATTCTAGGACTTAGCATTAGCGTTGCTACCTGATTTACACCACCCCACCACTTGCACGTCGACCCCACTCCCGACACGGCCTGAACACCCCACTGCGCTCTTGCGCAACGTTCCCGCAGAGGAAAACACCCCAAACCCGCTTGGCATCTCAAAAACACCAATGCAGATGTAAAAATCTCTACAAAATGCTGGGGCAATACAGTGGAGAAGGACATTCAGTAAGGGACGGAGCTGACAAGGAGAGGTAGATCGGGATTCGTGAAATCCCATCGCGACGCCTCTAGGAAGCTAAAACACTCGTCGATGTCCTGCACGTGCCGAGGACGATCGAATGCCGCTGACAGCGAGGAAGGTTCTGAGAAAGGAAAAAGGCAATGCAAAATTGGTAAATTTCGCAACCTTTCATAATAGGAAAAGTCCCAAGAATCTTGCAAACAAAACAAGCAGTACTATTCAAGTAATCATGGTTGCCCTCTTAATCCAATCACCAAAAAATAGGCCAAACTAGCACAACACTTTAGCATAATATGATGAGGTAAATGAAATGCAATGAAGAACCCACCCACCGCTCGGATAAGAAAATCGAAGCGTCACACGTGTGATGCTGGTAGCGGAGGTGTTAGAATAAACCACGATAGTTCATTATAATAAGTGGACAGGAATCTCTAGATAGAGAAACAGAGGGGTGCAGCTCACCAGGCGTGTGTTCGTAGAGCGGGTCCTCAGCTCCGTTGGCAGCGGCGGCAGCAGCAGCAAAGACGCCGTCATAGGAAGAGGCGAGAGTGGCAGCTGCTGCGGCAATCGACTGCTCCCCTGCACCTCCTTCGCCCCGGCACCGCCTCCTGCACCACCACCTGCGTAGCTGTAATGTGCAAAGTGCGCCGCGTAGTACTGTTGGTAGTACTGCTGGTAGGCCTGATAGTACTCCGCCTGCGCCTGTGAGCTACCACTCACCGCAGCAGCCACTGCTGCCGTGAAGGGGTCCGGCATGCCTTAATGTAGGTAGAGTAAAGACATCTCCAAGCATTCCGCTTCATCTCTCATTATATTTGCACAGAACCAATAGCTTCTTTTAGCGGCCACTGATGCGGCAGAATATGGCACTTCTTCACACGCAAACAAGCAGAAAAAGGGTGTTTAGAGCCGCCTCACTCCCCTCCTAAGCAGACTTACACCCCATTATTTGATGCAAAACGATGATATCCTAGGGCACGCAGAATCAAGATACCTACCGCCTGAGTTTCATAACATAGCACTGATATGACGTGATTGATGAATACAGACCCACTCCTCCCATTTATTGATCATAGCTTGTACAGCGAAATGGGTATTTTCAAGCTTAATGTGTTTAAAAAATGGCGTGGATGTGAATGAGATGTAGGATAAACTACTTAGCTCAAACTTTTGAATAGCATTACTAAGATGGCTGACATGGGATTTACCTAGTGTTCCATCTATAAAGGTTTTGGAGGGAAAAAGGAAGTTTTGGAAGGAAAAATCACTAATCCAAACAAACAGCAATAATTTACTAAATGTAATACAAGGGCAGGGAAAGCTCAGCGCAACCTGAAGTTTCAAGTGATTTTAGGCGTGGACATAAAGACCCAGCCAAAATACGAACACAACAATTGACCGAAATCACAGCCAAAAATCACAGGAACGGCAAGATCGTAGGGATTAAATGAGGTAGGTGAAAAAAGCCAATGATATTACAATATACAAAGATAAATACAGGTGTTTAATGCTACAAAACTAGAGCGGACTGATGATGAGATTTCCATATGTAATGTACTTTTATAATTGCACAGATGCAACGAAGATAGTCGTAGAAGGACTTGACAGTAAAACTTTTTCATTAACACGCTTTTACGCAACCCCGGAGGCAGTTTCTGGATCAAGTGTATAAAAATTGTAAATGAAAGATGAATGTACTTAATGCAGGCATACGATTAAAACGATTCCTCGTTCGCAAAAATATTTTGTCTTACTAACGCAGCTACTTGATGCAAAGCTCAAGTTGAGGGCGAACAATGTTCAAGCTGAGTTTTTTACGACAGCAGTTGTCTACTTAGCAGAATGATCGCCTTAAAGTGAATCAAAATGAAGCCACAACTCATAACATAGATAAAGCTCCAAGTAAACATCACGAAGACAAAGTCGTCTAACTCAGAAAAACTGAATGAAAGTATTGGGGAATAAAAACCTTACATCCATTTACTTCTACACATGTTAGTGGCCTTTCAGCTCTTGCGAGCACTTAAGGCGATTGGTGATACCTCTTTTATAGCCATGGTACAAGGACAAATGGTGGACAAATTACCACTTGGCACGAGAGAGGACGAGGAAGCCGCAGCAGCCTGTTCATCTTTAGCCGCTTGGATGAGTTGTCCATCAGCTGTGTAGCGCTTGGGGATGGCCAAACTCACACGAATGGGCTTGTATCCCAGGCCCGAATAGTTCTGCATTTCTATCAACGCCCTGTCTTGATCCGCCTCCGATGCGAATCTAACGAAGCCGTAGCCCCTGCTTTTTCCGTTGTTCATCACGACTGCGAGAAGTAGGAGCACGAAATGCTTATGTGATTTAATTGTATTTATGGATAACTCTAAATACACAGACCTCGGCTAGCCAGAGTTTAACCACAAAGACAATAGTATGAAGCTAGTCTACTGCTTTCCCAACCTACACCTGTGTTTACAAAAAAGCAGCCCAAAAAGTTTTCAGCCGCTACACCTATCACTATCGACCAACAATATCAAGCTATGATAAAAAGACTGCAAACATTAATGCAAAAAAGTGAAACAACCTGAGACACTTACCCTTGGCTGAACGGCAGGAGGGATACTTCTTGAAAGCATTAAAGAGGATTAGATCATCCACATCCTCTGTCAGCTCACCGACAAAAAGAGAAAACTCCCTGGAGCAAAGAGGTTAGAAATCAGTAGACAACCCTACCCAGCAGAGCTGTCTTTACCATAACTTGCATGATTTAATTTGAAACGGCGAGTCTGCAACAAAAAATCCTTCATTAAAAGGTAATGGTGGCAAGATTTTTGATAATATAAAAAAAAACAATTAGTACAGGGATTCCTGGAATTGGTTTGCCGTTCAACTTCAGCATTGCATCACGAGCTGCAATACCATCCAAAAACTCCACGAAACCATAGCCAAGTGTTTGGCCTGTCGCTTTATTGCGTATAATCTTGACGCTTACGACCTTTTCATCATGAAATTCGAAAGCTTGACGAATGAAAGTTTCATCCATAAATGGTTCCAACTAGATAAATGTTTAAGTAAGGATCTCAAACATACATCACCCATCCAAATCGTATGAGAGAAGTTCTGCATTTTTGAAGTAAAGTAGTCTAAAACAGATCAGCACCACAAAAAACACCAGATAATAGGTTCATGACAGAGAATAATACAAAGATGACACAATACACCATAAAAAAAAACAGAAGAATGACCAACAGGGACGAGCAAATAAACGCACCCAATCTTAGTAATGCCACCTTACATACATTGTGCTGTTGTTAAATTACCATTATGAGCGACGTAAAGAGGAAAAGCACAAAATCTGCAATACGGTGAAGCTTAGCTTCGCGAAAACATAAAATATCTCCTATTCAAAGAAGGCTGAGTACAATAACATAGCTTTCATGCACAGCTTTTATGCGCAACAACCACGTTGTCACAGCCAACTACCTGAAAAGCTCACGGAAAAAAGTCAAAAAATTCGCGAGAGTCACAATCTAAACCCCAGCCGCTACTGAATATCTTGATTCGAACAGCGCATCTGCACAAAACAACAAAGTGGACCCTCGAGCAGTCCTAAGTATTGTCTCAAAAATATCAATCAAAACTTAAAGCCTCAACGAGTCATAGATTATTGCATACTTAGGCGAGTAAAAGCACTTTAAATGTGTCGCATTTGTTAGCTACTTTAGGAATACAAGAATATTTTCAAGAGCATTTCTCCTTTCTGGAAACACGTTTAAGAATGTGGATTTGTACTGAAAACCTATTATAATGTGACATTTTGGCTATCGTTGTCCACAGCTGGATGCAAATTCAAAAACAAGCCATTATTCGGAATTTGTAGCACTGTCCCTGAGAGACAATCAAAAAAGTTTTCTTAAGAACAGCTAACCATTTCGAGAATCACAAAGAGAGTTTTATTGTCATATAAGTACAAAATTCGAAGATACTCCCTTATACTACTTTGCCTACTTTGACTTCACGTTCAAAGAAATCACACGAAATGACGTGAAACAAATATCGGCACAAATTAAAATATAATTGCAATTGCGTGATAGAGAATTCGGCCTTCATAATGTTTATGCGATCTGTTTTTGCCCTCCCGCTTCGGTTGATTGTCCGTCAGAAGTCATTTTATTTATCCAATCCAAAATGTAAAATCTTTGAAGATGAAGGAATCCGACTCCCGAACTATGCAGTTGGGAAAAAGGAATCCATTCCGGCTCGTCCCATTATACATAGCAGAAAGTCTATTAAGGAATTGCAAACAGCCGGCTCAATCGCTCGTAAAATCCTGACAGAACTGAGGCCATTCATCCAACCCGGAATTTCCACCGTTGATATTGAAACGCTTGTAGTGGAAAAGTGTTTGAAATATTCCGTCTACCCTTCGCCACTTGAATATGAAGAGTTTCCTAGGTAACTTTCCCACAGCGTGACGATCTCATCTGTTGATTTCGCGCTCAAAATATAAGGAGCTTATGTGGAGCCACCAATTCTTTTTTCGTATTGCAAAGTTAATCATTTAACCTCCTTGAGTGGGGAGTTTTTTTCCAGAGAAGCCGTAATTGAACGTCATATTGTGTTGTTTTCTACTTGAGTGCATCTTTTTTTATCTTTACCACTTTGTTTCAGCTGTGTGTGTACATCGCTTAATGAGGTGGCGATCCATGGAATACCTTCTCCTAATGATGTGCTGCAAGCGGGAGATCTGCTATCTGTGGACGTAACCATCTTCACAGGAACGGCGCATGGCGATGCCTGTGAGACCTTTCTGATTATGGACCGTGGTTCCCTCTCACCGGAAAAATACGCTTCTCAGGAGCATCTTCTCAACTGTGCCAAACGTGCATGTGAGGCGGTATAGCAGTCTGCGCTCCTGGTGCCAAGTTCTCCGCCATCTCGAAGGCCATTTCTCAAGAAGTATTTGAGGGTCGATGTCGAGTTGTCGCGGGAATTGGAGGTCACGGCATTGGAGACTTCTTCCACGGTCCACCATACGTTGGTCACTGTGTCTTTGAGGAAGCGTCTGCCGACGCCGAGCTAGAAATGCTTCCCGGCCACGTCTTCACTATCGAACCGGCCATTGCCGCCGCCGCCAGTCCACCTTATCCCGACGAAGTGGCGGAATATGTGGCGATGCCGGTAGTTTCAACAGACGGCTGGTCTGTTCGCACTTCGGACAACGTTATAACTGCACAATTCGAAGAAACTGTGCTGGTAACAGACAACGGTGTTCATGTCCTAACTCGGTAATGCGTTTTAATAAAGCTTGCTATATTTTTAAAACCGCTTGGACGTTGATTTGCCTTGTGGGGACCATAATCTTGATTCACTAACTCGGGGACTTATTCCAACGCAAACAGTGAGGCGTGGACCCTGAGTCCAACCTGAATCACGCGGCATCAGAAAACACACCCCTGACATCTATCCTGCCGTCAAGATGCTCCAAAAGCGACCTGCCTACCGACCCAGGTAGTAATGCCTTCAAGCGCTTAGGGGGCGGGAAAAGTAACCCCCCAAGCCCACTACTCAACTTGATCGCGTTACTGGAGCAGTCCGCGATCGACCTGCCTGGAACGAACAGCTGACTCACGCAACCCACGCCGACGAATCACGACCACCAAACCCACTTGGTAAATGTAATCAAGCCCTGCTACGATCCGCGCCCAGCTAGACAAACCCACAGGCTTAAGTAAAATATTCACGCGTCGCACTGGGACCTAAGCTAGGCTGCCGAGGCCGGCAGAGACCCATGCACTATTACTCGTCAGACCTGACCAACCCGACAGACCTCGACAACCCGTCGATTGATCAACCAATTGTACGAGACAGCGATCTTATGCCACAAAGGTCCTCCCAACTAGCTAAAATAACATGTCTTAAGGATAGCCTCTGAAAGCAAAAGACATCGCTTGGAAAACTAAAAAACATGCCAGAAATTTAATAAACATCACAACAAACATAAAAAAATTGGAGATCCTGGTGGAGTGCAATTCCAATAAGGCCTGCTACCGATCAAAACTTTAATTCACAATAAAGCGTCCTCCTTATCCGAAGGTGAATCCTTCCCTGTTAAAACAAGAAATTAGGAAACGGGTATTGCAGTCAAATAGTGTCATTCTAGCCACCCATTATGGCGTGGTTGGAAATGTTAATATAGGAGGCGGGGTAATTTTGAAGATTCACTCTCCAAAATACAATAGGCCTCCACAGAAACCAAGGCGATACACACGTTAAGCTGTACAACCCGTATCTGTACAATCCTATTCTACACCGAACTGCTCTGTGAAGGTCGAGAGTTAATCTCTGGGGGCCATGTGAACTGTTACACTCATTTAACAGCAGTAAAAGCCCCCAAATGGTGAAAAGCAGACGGTGCCAAGATTCAAATCAGTTACTTACAATAAGGAGCGAATACCCGCCCAACCAGAGTAGCACCATGACGTCCCAATCCACGGCAATCAACTACGACCCAAAGCCACAAAAAGCCATGCCCTAAGGCATGCATGACAAATAAAACCTCCCTGAAATACAGATAAACAAACTTTCAGGTTAAAAGAAAACAATATTTTTCCAACATTACGCATCAAAAAAAAAAACAAAAAATTTCAAGTGCAATTTTTTAAAAGTTAGAAACAATTGCTCAAAGCCACGAAAACAGATAAAACATAATAAAAGTGGATTTCGAAGAAATATTTTCCTAAAAAACTGGACTAGTTCGCCTTTATTTCCCCTACTGCTGACGCCATTGACGACGTCACCCGCCATCGCAGTAATGCGGCACTGCATCGCTTCCCTCTCAGCCTGCCCTCCTAAGTGCACACTGCCCTCGCCCTGTTCGGCAGTGTAGGCTCGCGTCTTCTGCTGCCTTCGTTGTCCTCTCTGTTGTCTACTGCACAAGCACAGCCGCGTGAGGAGAGTGTGCACCTACGCCTGTCGACGATGGCGCCAACACCCTCACCACCAGTGCAACCACTCACTCACCTCACGCATTGCATTCTTGAGGTGGTGGAGGCTGAAATGGGTGGCCGCAAGCCCACTAACAATGTAGGGAGCAGCATTCATAGGCAGTAGGATGCAATAGCGAGGCTGAAGTGCTGCTGCTGCTGCTGCTGCTGCTGCTGCTGCTACTGGTGCCGCTGGTGGTGATGATGTTGGTGATGGTGATGTTGGGTGTACAGCAGCACACAATGTATTGGAGGGGTAAGGTGTTCTCTCTCACGGTGAGTCAGTAGGTGCAGCGTTAGCGAACAGGTGGGTTGTGGCGTGGCGTGGTGTGGGGTGGGGAGTGGTGGTGGATGGTGTGTGGTGGCGGCGAGAGCGAAAGGCACGAAGCACAAGGGAACGCAAGTGAATGAGGGTTTGAACGTGTGCGTGCATGCGAGAAGTGGAATTGGAAGGAGGGAGGGATGTAGTGAGGGAAGAGGCGAGTGGAGGTAAGGTGGTGGAGGATGGAGGATGGAGAGTGGTGGCTGGTAGGTGGTGGGAGGAGGAGGAGATGAAAACCGCTCAGCACTCGTCCGACCCATCGTCTGGCGCGACTGCGGTGGTGACAACGGTGCCACGACACCATGCGTGCCAGCAATGCGATCAACCAGGCGACCGGCCGAGTCAGCATAGCATCCACAAGGCAAGGACAGGCGACAGGAGGCAGCCAGCAGGCCAGCACGACAACCACGTGGGTGACTGCCGACGCCGAATGCGCCAACTGACTGACACTGCACTGCCTACACTGGCCGCTGCGCATGTGGCTGCGCGCACTGACAGCCCGAGGCCGTATCACGCTGACGGACGGACGACACGCGTCGTCATCACGGTTGGGTAGCCAGGAGCAGATTTGACTGACGTCCTGGTGATGCGTACTATAGGAGTGATCCCTAGAAGTACGATCTTGAGGCGCCACGCACCTCGCACCCCCTGCCGCCTCAGCCTCCGCCTTGACCTCTCCTTCCACCCGCCGTCTGCGCCTTCTCATCTGACACACGGCAGCCACTTACACCACCCCTCCTTCTTCCGCATCCATCCCCTCCTCTACGCCACCTTCAACCGCCTCGCACAACACCTCCTTCACCCATCCACACACCTTCCTCCCCTCTCACACCTCAGTACTATGTGCCAACACAACCTCAATGCACAACTTTGCTGCCGACGCCGTTGCCACCGTCACCCGCCATCGCAGTAATGCGGCACTGCATCGCTTCCCTCTCAGCCTGCCCTCCTAAGTGCACACTGCCCTCGCCCTGTTCGGCAGTGTAGGCTCGCGTCTTCTGCTGCCTTCGTTGTCCTCTCTGTTGTCTACTGCACAAGCACAGCCGCGTGAGGAGAGTGTGCACCTACGCCTGTCGACGATGGCGCCAACACCCTCACCACCAGTGCAACCACTCACTCACCTCACGCATTGCATTCTTGAGGTGGTGGAGGCTGAAATGGGTGGCCGCAAGCCCACTAACAATGTAGGGAGCAGCATTCATAGGCAGTAGGATGCAATAGCGAGGCTGAAGTGCTGCTGCTGCTGCTGCTGCTGCTGCTGCTGCTACTGGTGCCGCTGGTGGTGATGATGTTGGTGATGGTGATGTTGGGTGTACAGCAGCACACAATGTATTGGAGGGGTAAGGTGTTCTCTCTCACGGTGAGTCAGTAGGTGCAGCGTTAGCGAACAGGTGGGTTGTGGCGTGGCGTGGTGTGGGGTGGGGAGTGGTGGTGGATGGTGTGCGGTGGCGGCGAGAGTGAAAGGCACGAAGCACAAGGGAACGCAAGTGAATGAGGGTTGAACGTGTGCGTGCATGCGAGAAGTGGAATTGGAAGGAGGGAGGGATGTAGTGAGGGAAGAGGCGAGTGGAGGTAAGGTGGTGGAGGATGGAGGATGGAGAGTGGTGGCTGGTAGGTGGTGGGAGGAGGAGGAGATGAAAACCGCTCAGCACTCGTCCGACCCATCGTCTGGCGCGACTGCGGTGGTGACAACGGTGCCACGACACCATGCGTGCCAGCAATGCGATCAACCAGGCGACCGGCCGAGTCAGCATAGCATCCACAAGGCAAGGACAGGCGACAGGAGGCAGCCAGCAGGCCAGCACGACAACCACGTGGGTGACTGCCGACGCCGAATGCGCCAACTGACTGACACTGCACTGCCTACACTGGCCGCTGCGCATGTGGCTGCGCGCACTGACAGCCCGAGGCCGTATCACGCTGACGGACGGACGACACGCGTCGTCATCACGGTTGGGTAGCCAGGAGCAGATTTGACTGACGTCCTGGTGATGCGTACTATAGGAGTGATCCCTAGAAGTACGATCTTGAGGCGCCACGCACCTCGCACCCCCTGCCGCCTCAGCCTCCGCCTTGACCTCTCCTTCCACCCGCCGTCTGCGCCTTCTCATCTGACACACGGCAGCCACTTACACCACCCCTCCTTCTTCCGCATCCATCCCCTCCTCTACGCCACCTTCAACCGCCTCGCACAACACCTCCTTCACCCATCCACACACCTTCCTCCCCTCTCACACCTCAGTACTATGTGCCAACACAACCTCAATGCACAACTTTGCTGCCGACGCCGTTGCCACCGTCACCCGCCATCGCAGTAATGCGGCACTGCATCGCTTCCCTCTCAGCCTGCCCTCCTAAGTGCACACTGCCCTCGCCCTGTTCGGCAGTGTAGGCTCGCGTCTTCTGCTGCCTTCGTTGTCCTCTCTGTTGTCTACTGCACAAGCACAGCCGCGTGAGGAGAGTGTGCACCTACGCCTGTCGACGATGGCGCCAACACCCTCACCACCAGTGCAACCACTCACTCACCTCACGCATTGCATTCTTGAGGTGGTGGAGGCTGAAATGGGTGGCCGCAAGCCCACTAACAATGTAGGGAGCAGCATTCATAGGCAGTAGGATGCAATAGCGAGGCTGAAGTGCTGCTGCTGCTGCTGCTGCTGCTACTGGTGCCGCTGGTGGTGATGATGTTGGTGATGGTGATGTTGGGTGTACAGCAGCACACAATGTATTGGAGGGGTAAGGTGTTCTCTCTCACGGTGAGTCAGTAGGTGCAGCGTTAGCGAACAGGTGGGTTGTGGCGTGGCGTGGTGTGGGGTGGGGAGTGGTGGTGGATGGTGTGTGGTGACGGCGAGAGTGAAAGGCACGAAGCACAAGGGAACGCAAGTGAATGAGGGGTTGAACGTGTGCGTGCATGCGAGAAGTGGAATTGGAAGGAGGGAGGGAGGGAGGGAGGGAGGGAGGGAGGGAAGGAGGGAGGGATGTAGTGAGGGAAGAGGCGAGTGGAGGTAAGGTGGTGGAGGATGGAGGATGGAGAGTGGTGGCTGGTAGGTGGTGGGAGGAGGAGGAGATGAAAACCGCTCAGCACTCGTCCGACCCATCGTCTGGCGCGACTGCGGTGGTGACAACGGTGCCACGACACCATGCGTGCCAGCAATGCGATCAACCAGGCGACCGGCCGAGTCAGCATAGCATCCACAAGGCAAGGACAGGCGACAGGAGGCAGCCAGCAGGCCAGCACGACAACCACGTGGGTGACTGCCGACGCCGAATGCGCCAACTGACTGACACTGCACTGCCTACACTGGCCGCTGCGCATGTGGCTGCGCGCACTGACAGCCCGAGGCCGTATCACGCTGACGGACGGACGACACGCGTCGTCATCACGGTTGGGTAGCCAGGAGCAGATTTGACTGACGTCCTGGTGATGCGTACTATAGGAGTGATCCCTAGAAGTACGATCTTGAGGCGCCACGCACCTCGCACCCCCTGCCGCCTCAGCCTCCGCCTTGACCTCTCCTTCCACCCGCCGTCTGCGCCTTCTCATCTGACACACGGCAGCCACTTACACCACCCCTCCTTCTTCCGCATCCATCCCCTCCTCTACGCCACCTTCAACCGCCTCGCACAACACCTCCTTCACCCATCCACACACCTTCCTCCCCTCTCACACCTCAGTACTATGTGCCAACACAACCTCAATGCACAACTTTGCTGCCGACGCCGTTGCCACCGTCACCCGCCATCGCAGTAATGCGGCACTGCATCGCTTCCCTCTCAGCCTGCCCTCCTAAGTGCACACTGCCCTCGCCCTGTTCGGCAGTGTAGGCTCGCGTCTTCTGCTGCCTTCGTTGTCCTCTCTGTTGTCTACTGCACAAGCACAGCCGCGTGAGGAGAGTGTGCACCTACGCCTGTCGACGATGGCGCCAACACCCTCACCACCAGTGCAACCACTCACTCACCTCACGCATTGCATTCTTGAGGTGGTGGAGGCTGAAATGGGTGGCCGCAAGCCCACTAACAATGTAGGGAGCAGCATTCATAGGCAGTAGGATGCAATAGCGAGGCTGAAGTGCTGCTGCTGCTGCTGCTGCTGCTGCTGCTGCTGCTACTGGTGCCGCTGGTGGTGATGATGTTGGTGATGGTGATGTTGGGTGTACAGCAGCACACAATGTATTGGAGGGGTAAGGTGTTCTCTCTCACGGTGAGTCAGTAGGTGCAGCGTTAGCGAACAGGTGGGTTGTGGCGTGGCGTGGTGTGGGGTGGGGAGTGGTGGTGGATGGTGTGCGGTGGCGGCGAGAGTGAAAGGCACGAAGCACAAGGGAACGCAAGTGAATGAGGGTTGAACGTGTGCGTGCATGCGAGAAGTGGAATTGGAAGGAGGGAGGGATGTAGTGAGGGAAGAGGCGAGTGGAGGTAAGGTGGTGGAGGATGGAGGATGGAGAGTGGTGGCTGGTAGGTGGTGGGAGGAGGAGGAGATGAAAACCGCTCAGCACTCGTCCGACCCATCGTCTGGCGCGACTGCGGTGGTGACAACGGTGCCACGACACCATGCGTGCCAGCAATGCGATCAACCAGGCGACCGGCCGAGTCAGCATAGCATCCACAAGGCAAGGACAGGCGACAGGAGGCAGCCAGCAGGCCAGCACGACAACCACGTGGGTGACTGCCGACGCCGAATGCGCCAACTGACTGACACTGCACTGCCTACACTGGCCGCTGCGCATGTGGCTGCGCGCACTGACAGCCCGAGGCCGTATCACGCTGACGGACGGACGACACGCGTCGTCATCACGGTTGGGTAGCCAGGAGCAGATTTGACTGACGTCCTGGTGATGCGTACTATAGGAGTGATCCCTAGAAGTACGATCTTGAGGCGCCACGCACCTCGCACCCCCTGCCGCCTCAGCCTCCGCCTTGACCTCTCCTTCCACCCGCCGTCTGCGCCTTCTCATCTGACACACGGCAGCCACTTACACCACCCCTCCTTCTTCCGCATCCATCCCCTCCTCTACGCCACCTTCAACCGCCTCGCACAACACCTCCTTCACCCATCCACACACCTTCCTCCCCTCTCACACCTCAGTACTATGTGCCAACACAACCTCAATGCACAACTTTGCTGCCGACGCCGTTGCCACCGTCACCCGCCATCGCAGTAATGCGGCACTGCATCGCTTCCCTCTCAGCCTGCCCTCCTAAGTGCACACTGCCCTCGCCCTGTTCGGCAGTGTAGGCTCGCGTCTTCTGCTGCCTTCGTTGTCCTCTCTGTTGTCTACTGCACAAGCACAGCCGCGTGAGGAGAGTGTGCACCTACGCCTGTCGACGATGGCGCCAACACCCTCACCACCAGTGCAACCACTCACTCACCTCACGCATTGCATTCTTGAGGTGGTG
Source organism: Taenia multiceps (assembly GCA_001923025.3). Taxonomy (NCBI): domain Eukaryota; kingdom Metazoa; phylum Platyhelminthes; class Cestoda; order Cyclophyllidea; family Taeniidae; genus Taenia; species Taenia multiceps. The sequence goes on along the minus strand of CM010313.2, from coordinate 24,380,638 downwards.
GAGGCTGAAATGGGTGGCCGCAAGCCCACTAACAATGTAGGGAGCAGCATTCATAGGCAGTAGGATGCAATAGCGAGGCTGAAGTGCTGCTGCTGCTGCTGCTGCTGCTGCTGCTGCTGCTGCTGCTACTGGTGCCGCTGGTGGTGATGATGTTGGTGATGGTGATGTTGGGTGTACAGCAGCACACAATGTATTGGAGGGGTAAGGTGTTCTCTCTCACGGTGAGTCAGTAGGTGCAGCGTTAGCGAACAGGTGGGTTGTGGCGTGGCGTGGTGTGGGGTGGGGAGTGGTGGTGGATGGTGTGTGGTGACGGCGAGAGTGAAAGGCACGAAGCACAAGGGAACGCAAGTGAATGAGGGGTTGAACGTGTGCGTGCATGCGAGAAGTGGAATTGGAAGGAGGGAGGGAGGGAGGGAGGGAGGGAGGGAGGAGGGAGGGATGTAGTGAGGGAAGAGGCGAGTGGAGGTAAGGTGGTGGAGGATGGAGGATGGAGAGTGGTGGCTGGTAGGTGGTGGGAGGAGGAGGAGATGAAAACCGCTCAGCACTCGTCCGACCCATCGTCTGGCGCGACTGCGGTGGTGACAACGGTGCCACGACACCATGCGTGCCAGCAATGCGATCAACCAGGCGACCGGCCGAGGCAGCTTAGCATCCACAAGACAAGGAATGTATGCAGGCCTTACTGACCTAAAGAGTCAATGTTCAACTGACAGCAGGGTGAGGTTGTGCAATTCAGGTTGTGCCAAGTGAACCATTGTTGCTTTACCGAGGCGCAGGAATAGAGGTAACAGTTCTATCGTCCCCGAATTGCCCTTCGCCCGTGTGTTGAAGAATGCCGTGCTTACCTGCGTGGTCAGAATTGGCGTTCCTTTTTGGATCACCCACTAGCAAACTTACGTGATTGTCTTTTCCCAATTGTATTTGTAGGAATTGCCTCCACTCATGTTGTTGGTCGGTTCCACGAGGTGCGGATGTCGGAGAGGTTGACATTTTTTGTCGACTGTGCTCACACCGCTGAGAGCGTTGAGTTGATTCTTCGCACGGAATCCAAAGACACTGGGTGAAACCAGAGATGTGTTCATCGAGTTCTAAATTCAATGTGAAAGAAACGGTTGCGTTCCTCAATGAAATATTCATTGCTGATTCTAATTTTCCCCAGGCTGTAATGGGTAATCGTTAAATCAGATCAAGGAACCGAAACACCACAACCACAAGGGGGATAACGTAATGGCATTTTGGATTCGAATCTCTTTCAACTCAAAGCGTGGCAAGCAGCAAATTCGTTGGGCAATCACTTGGGTTTCGAGATGATCACATGCACGTGGATGCTTATAAGGAACTCATCAGCATACCCAAACTGTCCGTAATGACAGCGTCAAATCGAAGCGTCTACAAGCAAAGCAGTGCTGCTCAGCATTTGCGAGTAATCTATGTCTTGCCAGTATTCACTGGGTGCTTCACACCTCACCTCCAGTCGTTTTAGCATAACCAGTGGGTTGCGATTCCCACTTACGGTGATGAGTAAAATGCGCAAAGCCCGATGCCTGGAAGCACAATGACAGGTCAATTGGTGATTGAGCGGAACGCAAGGTTTCTCAGCGTCAGAAGAGAAGGCCGAACTGACAGCTTGAAACCACTTGGAGCGGTGCCAAAGTGCAACAGTGGGGTTAAATCTCCCAAATTAGGGTAAATTTAAAGGCTTTTATGGCAATCACCATATGTCTACATGTGCATTACAGGAAGTGGTGCAAGCAGTTCCAGATTTCTGAGCCAAAATTTGTGTGAACGACAATTGAGTCAATTCCTCAAACTGCAAAGGGTAAAACAATCAAGTAAGTTTGCCACGGGCAATATAAAAAGGGGACGCCCTGAACACATGCTTTATGTCGATAGAAAAGGAGGAGAAGAAGTCCAAAATGCTTGTTACAATTGTCCAGGTAAGGACGGCACGCAGCACAAAAGGGAACGGTAGAACGGTCACCTCTATTCCTGCGCATCAGTAAGGCAACAATGGTTCACTTAGCACTGTGTGAACTGCGAAGCCTCATCCTACCATCATCAAGCTCTTGTTCTTTCCAGTCATCAAGGTCTGTACGTAGGAAGCACTGAATCATGCGCATTTTCCGCGTAAAAGGCTTTAGTGCATTTGCCCCTGGGACCTGTCTACAGGAAAACTTCTCCATAAGAGCCCAGACGTCTTTTTGTTCTCCACTGTCACCAAATTCCGCCTTTGCTTTTCGTCTGGTGCATCGCGCATGGACAGTGCACAAGATCGGGCAAGAAACGTGAGGTAGCGTCACAGTGCTACTTAAATGCCACGATTTCTATTGACTGAGAGATGTCAAGGCTGGTTGAACCCAGTGCATCAAATGTACCATCAAGCTGGCAGCCTCCAGCCACATCATCCACCACAGAAAACCGATCAGTGAGGATTTCAGTAAGTAACCCTTAGTTTAAATCGGGCGAAATGGTGTTTTGCCATCAAACAGTACCTCAAAGCTAAAGGTGAATTGGATGCGCTGCGACCGAAGGTATAATGGGTCAGTTAAGACAGGGTGGATGTGCAACTAATAACTTCATTGCTGATCAGTCATGCGTGAGAGGACAAACTGGTGGACAAAAGTGATTTACCGGCACTTCGCTTCCTATCTAGGCACAGGACCAACGTTAGCACACATCTTGAGCCCTTGTGATCACATTTGAAAGGATTTACGCGCCAAACAACCCGGAAGATTTAGCAGGCCTTGTTATACAAACTAACAAGATGAGTGGCCTTAGTGGAACACCAAACGAATGAGTATTTGGGTGGAGACGCCTTCCCTTACTTTAACATAGTTGGCAAACTATCCTCATGTTTTCGAAGGAGAGTAAAATGAAAACACTAGGATAGCATCAAGACATTAGCTCGCATGAAACTCCACATCAAGTGCTAATTCACGAAGGCAACCAAGTGGCTGAATTCATTCAAGGGGCGAAACGCCTACATCAAGATTTATTAATCATAAGCAAGGCTTCCTCAAAGCGGCATTGGCGCGTCCTTACAAAGAAACACAAAGCACGGGGTCATAATTCGGCAGAAGTACGCACTGACGGATGGTGTGGTACAGACGGCGAGAAGGCGTTGCGGCGTCCATTCCATAAGCTAACGGCAGCCAACGCCAGGCACATGTACTTCGTGAACCATCACACACCCTAAGCTGTCCACAAGACGCCACCGGTCCACCAACACCACGTCATCACCACCAGGACCACCTTGAACACCAAAAATCGAGGCACCACATAGAGAGGGCAATAAGTGCTCTCACTTACTCGGACTGCTTCAACCCCCTCGACCAAAGCCACCATCCCGTCCTCTGCTTCGTCTGTGGTCACCACGGCTGCAACTCTGAGCCCAAATTGGGAATGCTCACCACCCTGTACCTCCACTGGATTGTCACAACGGAAGCTTATTTTCCTCTACCGCAAGCATACGTGCTCATTATGGTCAAACTAACGCCTCACTACCCATCTCGACAGCAGATGTCCAACCAACCTGAGTCTGCTTTAGCAAAGTGTCTGTGATAATAATCTGAAATCACCATAGTAACACAGAGGGAGACTAGCTGTAACTCAAAGCCATCGTCGCGCCTTCTAATTCACTTGCGCCTATCAGAAGTTTGAAATCCTGATTTAAAGTTCCTAATGATTTGCCATAGTGCAGAGAATTTTGAGGAATAGAAAATAATAGCGTTCATTTTGAAAATGCCGTCCTTGTTCCACGCCACCTTTTGGATCGTATCGCCCAAAATGTCGGTGTGTTCTAGTTAAATGGCGGACACCACGGTGACGCGAGGTCGACTGAGTCAAAAAAAGACACACCCACTCAAGGTGGATGACAGCACGCAAACAACCAAAATCAGCAGTCGTCTTGAAGCGCCAGGTCTACTTTCAATACATTTGTGCACAGCTGAGGGACTTATTTCAGCATCAATTCCTGTTTCCTTTGAAAGCAACTTGAAGGAACATTGATGGAAGTAGTCACTTCTAACTTGCACAACTCAGTCTGGTTCTTTTGCCGTGAACACCATCAACGCTCCTTAGAGATGCGTGTTTAAGCTGTGCAGTAAGTTGCCTAAAAACATGACCAAACGCTGTGCTCGTTACTAAATAACGGCCCATTACTGCTTCCACTTCTAACCCATTTTGGGCAGCTCATTTGTTCCCATTGCATTGGCTAACCTCCAACCACTTTCTAAATGGAGACCTGTGCCTTCAAAGGAAGGTACACCTCCCCTCCCAAGCGGTCGAATTCGCCCACAACGTGACAAACAGTAATGTGGTTGGGACGCGGATCACATGTCTACTGTGAGTGTGCACCAAGGTGCTGCATGATGGCTATAACGTTTCCGTGTGCAAGGAGGTATCACATATGAAAATAAAAACGTCTTATATTGTGAGCTACGACTTGAAAACAAGGAAAAACATGGGGAGGCTTAACATGAATAAGCAAAGGAACTGGGAAGACAAGAGTGAGGACAATAAGGCTGAGTGCCCAAACAGGACAGTTTGGCACAACCCACCATCCAAAAGGCGCTAATCGTGCAAAATGATGGCAAGGAAAGAAACCACCACGCCGTCTGTGCTATGTCAAGCCTTTACTACTTCCACCTAAGAAAGAAACGAAAAAGACCATTTTGAACAGCATTATTTACAGCATTATTCGCGGAGAAATCTGTGAATGCAAACCAACACTCAACAGAATGATAAATTTCAGTTCCAACGTGGCAATGAGTCAAAGCGCTGGAGACAAGTGTGGAAGCTTACACATTTGACAAACATGCAGAACTTAGAGCTGTCAGTTACGGTTGATTTGCGTTGACTGGACAAGAAGAGCAGTTTTGAGGCAGCGAATGTGGACGTAAAAGGGGGTGCAATAAACAACAAGCTGCCTCTGTCCTTTTGAAAAGTAGACACCCACAGTGCAATTCCCTCACGTCTGAATTTGAATCTTTGATCGCGTTTGCAGTGAACACTGTCGCGCCTGCTTTGCAGTCGCCACAGCATTTGCTGCCATACGCTAACTGTAAAACTACAACTACGAATTAATCCTTTCTGCAAGTCACCACTAAATGCATTGTTCGAGTGTTGCGCCTCCTGCCCTCCTTTGAGAGGTCCCCGACCGCTGCATTACCAACGCCTTAGCGTCATAATCGGAAGATCCACCTCGTCAGGTAATAGTGATCCCTACCAGTGTGCCCACTGCCAAAAGCGAAGCGAAACGTAAACTTATGCATAAACGCATTCTGCAGAAGTATGATGCGATTTCAGCCACCATCAAACAAAACGTTCATTAACAAAAATGATGAGTGGGTTCAACGCAACTCCAACGATTACCAAGCGATGCCAAGGCTGAGAAGAGGGGTCAGCCTATATCCTCCTTTGGTTTGGGGAACATTGGTGGTAGCTTCCTCAGTCAACGATACACTGCAACGTTGGTGAAGAGGTGGCACATTAGAGGAAGAAGGCGTGTCGTACAAAACTTACAAAACATTTGAAATAATGCTCACTTTGCGACGTTGGTCTGGTCATACCTATCCCCAAACCAAATTGAACCGCCACCACTTTCACCTATCCATTTAAAATCACAAAAGCAAATGACATCACCTCCCGATCGCACTAAAGTGCACAACAAGAACTAGTAGCATTTCATCATGAAACTAGTAGCAATGTTGTGACGACTTTCAACGTCAATGTGACATGCAGCCTTAACGCTATTGTAGCGAAGGTGTACCATCAACGTGTTTCGTTTGACTCATCAAGAAACTACGAACGGGTCTTACAATTTGGGCAGGATTGCATCACAGACAGTCCCTAAGCATTGACAAACGAAGAAACCAAATGTTGGGTTTTTCTGACCTATGCATGAAATTTAAGGTGACAACATTATGACCATTGACCATGGTACATACTACTTATAAATCCAAGTACACATACCCTCTTTGAAACGAAAATATTGCAGGCCGTATGAAGAATGAACGATAGAAACGACAGCTCCGAAAATTCTCTAAACATTTTCTACAGAGACCATGATGTTGACGCACTGTGAATTCTTCCACAGGCAACCCAACAATCGTCAACACTCGTACATAGGATCCCACCTGTAAATTATCTTTAGAATTCTAATCCCAAAATTGAATGCACTAAATTGCTGCCTACTTGATGCCTTCAGTCAGACGTATTTATTCAACGAATGCATCACGAAGCAAAAGCAAAAATGAAAATAAACTCTGTTAGCTTCTGATTCAGCACGAACCACTAAAATGTGACCTTTGTGCCATTATGAGCTCCTGCTTCATCCACGCTCAAACCAATTCCCCCTATCCTACAACATGCGCTTCAGACCTTCCTATTAAACTACCAGTCGTTAATGCTCAGACGCAGTCCGCATCACACCGAATAAATTAAATCGCACATACCGCATTCTCACTGAACTTGTCATAAAGTAGCCAAAAGTGCTCGGCAAAGAGGTCCCTACCAACAGGCTTCCCGTCAACCCGTATGCGCTCCTCCACATTGATCAGATGTGGCGATCTAAAAGGGTCAGCACGAAAGTCGACACTCCCTCCGTGCACAAAATAGGGTGCAGCAAGATTGTGTCTCACGTGATGAGGCCAGTACGGTAGCCTTCATGCCGAAACATGCTTTCGATGTAGGCGCACGTGGAGCCCTTTCCCTTCGAACCCGCAACGTGCACAATATTAAGGTTGTCTAGGTCGTCCAACTAATCAAAGTCAATAAGACAGACACAGTGTGCGATGATTTACAGTACATCCAGAGGCTCGCAGGTAGGCCCTCTGCATGTCCATTCTCACGCGAAGCGGTGGAAGTGAGAAGTCCCTTTGCAATTTGAGCAGTCGACTGAGCTCTTCCATTGCAGCTCAACCGCACCTCATAAGCCGACTTGACTACCCTTGGAAACTCCGTCGATATCCTCTTTAGTAGTGACTAGAATATAGGACGTCAAATGGAATGTTGAATAGCCATGCATTGCCAAATGAAACCGCATTTCAATAATTTAGAATTCGTTCAGCTCATAATGCATGAAACACAAGTGAGTTTTGGTACAAAAAAGAGAAGCCCACCAGCTCTCCACCATAGGTAGGAATGAGTGTGTTTGCAAACAAGTTTCCATGCAAGGAAAGAATTTGTTTTGGGCGAGTTCTGAGCCAAAACACGCTTACAAAGGAGTCGCAAAGAAGGGTGGGGTTAGACAAAATGTTATTGCAAAGACGAGGTAGCAATCGTCTTCTCTCCCCACAACGTCAAAAAGCCGACGTGTCGCACAACTGTCGACCACGAAACCTCTCGCACTCCGTTGGCCCAGCCACGGGTGCTCTACTCAGAGGCAATTCGAACACCAAGCCGGTGAGTGACTCACGTTCAGTGCCATTGTCTGCCGGCGGTTTCGATAACACGTCTAGACGGTTGGTGACCCCTTTGCGGACAGAAGTCACGGAAAGCCATCATACCGATTTCGTTTAATCAACTATGCCGTGTTCTTCACAGGTGGCAGTTGGTGGTTTATGGATAAAACGGTGTAAATGCTGTCCCGGTGAGCATCACTCCGACTTGTGTCGGGCTGGTGAAGATATTTCATTCACTTCACCACTGTCTGGTAGTGCCATAATTCCATATTCTTCTGCCAACACCGCGATCAATCCTCCCCTTCCAACTCGAAACAATGCCGACGACATATTCATAGCAATAGCATAATTAAACCGCCAATTATGGCAACAACAAATTGTTGAATGTAACACTCGCTTCCTTTCAGTAGGCAAATTTTTAACCTGACTCCACGTGGAATGATATGCCAGCATGGCTTTGGGCAGTTATTAATGAGGGGCTTCTAGTTAGGTGGTAGTACTAGGAATGCGAGGAAATTTTGCCACCGACATCGGTGTAAAAGCAGGATGAAGGGAAGGAGGGGAATGTGAAAGAGCGGCAAAGTCCTACTTCGAGAAGCGGGCGCCGAAATGAAATGTTTTGCCATTAGGTGAGGGTGTAGACAGGGTGACGGTGGTGTGCAATAAATGCCAAATAAATGCGTCCCGTTTAAAGTGGTGCTAACCCGTCTGGTAGAACATGGAATGATTTAGTAAACACCAACATTTGCAAACATTTAACCCGTCGGAATAGGACGTTCGATGAAGCGCTTTTGCATGAGGACTGGTAGGTGGCGAATTTGTTTCGTGGGTTGCTACGCAAGATGGTGTGAAATGTCTTGCTGGAGTGGGACAATGCACAAACTGGCTCATTTTGCAGGTTTAAAAAGTGGGTAGAATGAAATAATGGTCAAAGTGTGTTTGGATCACAGCAGATGAAAAGAATGGACCACCAGCTTCTACTGAGGCCTTTTTCTCAAACAAAATCCACATTACGGTAGAGCAGGAAGATTGGAGTTCGGTGTGGTACGATCTGGCGAGATTGCTATGCATAGAGTGGTGTTAAAGACTGTGTGCTTTATGGACACAAAGTTGCAAACAGAGTAATAGGACCTTGTTCAATTGTGACTAAGTAGTTGGCTTCAACACTTCAGCTATCAACGCTACATAGATGTGACATGTGGCTTTTGTTGCCTCCGAGACCAGAGCTACAGGTCTGCGATTTGGCTGAGGCTGGGTTAAAGCTAGAAGTATAGAGAAGTAAAGGCTAGTTTACCCACCTGCTTAAGTGGTGATGCTGCACAGGAGGGCAGGAATATGTGTTAGACAGGATAGGCATGCGGCATTAACACGAATAGTGAGGCAATGCTTTCTCCTGAGGCAGGTTACGTCTGTGATGGAGAAGTGGCAAGGATGCCCAGGAATATCAGGACGAGGAATGGACACAGTGTGTTCGCCCGAATCCACTCGTGGCAACATTGTGGACTCCAAGAAGAGCACTTCTCCTGGCAAGTAGGTGCAATTGTAGATCCCTTTTCACACCTCTGACTTGGCATTTAAAAGTAATGCATCATTATTCTCCCTTCTAGGAAAGATTGGAACAGACAGTTAAAGAAATGAAGGAAAGGAGATAATGGCTATCTGCTTGTTTCACTTCTTTGTGTCGGCCTTGTGTAAGTGGTTATTTCCGAACCGAGTTGGTTACATTAAATCCAAGGTCTAGACTGGGTTGTTTTTGTTGTCCACACCTTGACTCGATCATTTACTACCATGCAGATCAACCAATGCAGAAACAGCAATTAAAAATTCACACTCACATTCGTTTAAGACACAAGCACACAACCCACACACACACATGCACACGCACAGCTGCACTGAAGTAAGTCATAAAAGGCAAACGCTCTTTGACATCAAACTATTCCCACTCTGAGGAAATTTTTATGGGCACACTCGACACTGGATCACTCCTGTCAACTTCCGGCTCTCAATCACCAGTAACTCAAAAGTTATTTTTCTGTTTAATTTTGTTCAGCAGTCCTGGGTAGTTTTTCATCACAGGCTTACCACTTGAACTATTTTCAGTGGCACTGTATCACTTCCCCATTACTTTGACAGTCCACAGCACTCCTCGAAAGTCACTCTGGAGCTGAGTGACAACCAGGGCACTTCAAATACCAGACAATGTGAAGCTTTGGTAAGTTGAGACGTCGTATCAGCAACTCTTTTTTCCCATGAAGCACCGTGAGAAATAGCAGCTAGGACAGATTTTAACGGTGCATGTAAAATGAAAGGGAGAGGGTGAGGGTGAGGGTGAGGGTGTCTCTCACCCAAACAGAAAAAAATTAATCAGGCTATAAACAGCATTTCCTTGCAAATGATTCCGTTGTTCACGATGACTGCGTGTTGATTAGCAAAGACGTGCTTCGAGATAAGGAAAAGTTAAATAGTTTGGAGATTGCAATCATCGGGAAATTTATCAATTCTGTTATTTTGATTTGTGCAAGAAGGCATGAGGAAATCGCACATGAAACAAAACTTTGAGTGCCTTGATGACGACTTGATACGTGTGCGAGTCGTCAAAATTAATCATTGCATACATATTTATGAGTTTTGTTTTGTTTACGTGTTGAGATAGAGGAGGTGTGGAAATGCCAGGCTCTGCCAGTAGGAGTAAGGGTTTTTAATGAAAGGTTTATGCTAAACCCGATGACAAAAGCACTGTGAGAAATGAGGAAGAGGTTGACTTGTTAGTCTACAATCTTATCTGGATTCCAGTCGATATCAGTGCGAAGTCAGCAGCGTCGCCCCCAGTGAGTGGAGTGGGAAGCGGAGCACTTTCGTCCGAATCGGACTGTGGCGAGTCGTTGCAGGTTTTGCGGCGACGGCCCTTCAACTGTGCCGCGGCATTGAAGCCTCCGGGTAGTTCGGACAATGTGAGCTCTTCAGCCGACGCCTATCTCTACTCCGATCCAGAGATGCTGGGTACCGGATGGCAGGACAGCAGCAGCACGGACAGAAATCAGTACAATAACACTAACAACATCACCACTGTTGCCACCACCTACCAGCACCACCAGCGCCGAACAGGCCTCTAGTGTCGCTGCGGTCTCCGCTCCTGTGGCCAGTGCATCGGTGAATAGCATGGAAAAGGACATTGAAACTAGTACTGTGGTACGTAAGACCTGTCGAATATGAAATCGTCAGTTATAAGGATGGAGTTGCTTCCGCAATATTCCAACTAAATGACATCAAAAGCTTTATTGTTGCGGATCAAACGCATGAAATACGCAGAATTGTGATCGGAATTATCAGTCGTTCGTGAAACTAAAATATTAAAGTGATGGCAGGAATAAATGTTGGTTAGCATATTACTTGAATCGCTCACACCATTATTAAGCACAACATAAGCCTGCACTTTTCATTCAGCTGTGTGCTGATTTGCGTTTTTTCATCGAGTATTGTCAGTGTCAATCTATGCTTCATTCTGTCATCTCAGGCGGTTAATGGTCATCGATAACGCCAACAAATTCTAAAAACACAAATTCATCTGCCCTTTTCATTTAAGTAGCGCATGCGTTAAATGCTCGAAATCGCTTCCCACTTACACTGGCGCCGCCAAAATCATTGACAGCGCGCACTTTTGAGGTGATTGAAGTATGTAGTACGTCAACGACAAAAACAAACAAGTGTAAAGCGGATGATATTTCATTAAAAGCAAAGTAATTTAACTTTGTGGTGGGAGCGCAACTTGACATGTTTAACTTGTGTAATCTCATTGGTCGTGTCTCAAGTGTTCAACTTTCTTAAGTAAATGGCAACGTCAATTCGGATTTCGACAACACTGGATTAGCCTTTGCAGTAGGTGAGGTTATTTATTCCTGGGCTTCCGGGCTGAATGGAGGAAAGTCAGCATTTGCAGTGTGTGATTTTGCTGTCCGCATCTTTATCAAGGTGTAGCATTCCAACGTTTCATTTCTTCACGCACTGCGTCTATCCAAGCAACATATCACCACTTTGTCTGGCTGTGGTGGTCTCCACACATCTTCACCGCCAATACGACACCCGGTTGTAGCTACACACGTCTATTACTGCAAAATGCAAACTA
>CM010313.2:24341006-24369012 GCA_001923025.3 Taenia multiceps | reverse complement strand
TCGGTGGAAGGTGAGTTGCTTGGTTGGATGTGAGGAGCAGTGCATTGGCGTACACGACACAAGGTGACACACCCACGGTTGACAACTTGTTTGCAGGTGGAACTGCAATCGTCATCAGTGGCACCATTGAGATGATTCCCTTCTATGTGTCCAACATAAGTTCCAACGGACAAGACGCGTTCCAATGGCGTTTTCTTGGGGAGGCGCCGGTTGACGAAGGGGAGGAGGATGTGTCGCAGCATGGTGCGTCAACGCCAACGTGGCAGTTGGGTGAGACACAGGAGTATGAGGAGGATGGAGTGAGCACTCCAGCACACACTGACATCTTCCCTCCACAGGCAGACTTCCCAATGGATCATTGCCACCGCATTATGTGAGTTCACCACTCGCTCAGTAGCATTCGTTCACTTGTCGCCTGCCACCGAGCCCACGGCATTCATCGCGCACTCACTGGCACACCGATGACTCACGAAGCGAAGTAAGGACTATGTGGCGTGGCTGTTGGGTGGGGGAATGGGAGGAGTGGGGGGAGGGGAAAGGAGGCGGCTTCACTGAGGTCGAGGGATACACCACAGGTGTCACTGGAGTGAAGAGATGGAGGTGCGGCGAAGCGAGGGCATGCCCACTGCCACGAGTGAAGCCAGTGATGTCTACTGCCACCTAATGCCACCCAATGCCACCTAATGCCACCTAATGCCACCTAATGCAATGGTGTTTGAAATTGCAGCACTGAGATGAACTGCACGAAGCGGTACTGCTGGACGTTGGCGGAAGTTGGTGATTGTGTCAGGATGTGGGTGGACACGGGGAGAGAAGTTGAGGTGAGTTGCATTTGCCTCAAAGGCATGGCGACGTCATTTGTCCCAACCACGACGAGCCAAGTAAGCGGACATCTTTATTGCAGCGCATCAACCCACCGGAGGATCCCCGTTGCAACCGCAAGAGCAGCGTGTGTGTGTCGGTGGAAGGTGAGTTGCTTGGTTGGATGTGAGGAGCAGTGCATTGGCGTACACGACACAAGGTGACACCCACGGTTGACAACTTGTTTGCAGGTGGAACTGCAATCGTCATCAGTGGCACCATTGAGATGATTCCCTTCTATGTGTCCAACATAAGTTCCAACGGACAAGACGCGTTCCAATGGCGTTTTCTTGGGGAGGCGCCGGTTGACGAAGGGGAGGAGGATGTGTCGCAGCATGGTGCGTCAACGCCAACGTGGCAGTTGGGTGAGACACAGGAGTATGAGGAGGATGGAGTGAGCACTCCAGCACACACTGACATCTTCCCTCCACAGGCAGACTTCCCAATGGATCATTGCCACCGCATTATGTGAGTTCACCACTCGCTCAGTAGCATTCGTTCACTTGTCGCCTGCCACCGAGCCCACGGCATTCATCGCGCACTCACTGGCACACCGATGACTCACGAAGCGAAGTAAGGACTATGTGGCGTGGCTGTTGGGGGGGGAATGGAGGAGGGGGGAGGGGAAAGGAGGCGGCTTCACTGAGGTCGAGGGATACACCAGGTGTCACTGGAGTGAAGAGATGGAGGTGCGGCGAAGCGGGCATGCCCACTGCCACGAGTGAAGCCAGTGATGTCTACTGCCACCTAATGCCACCCAATGCCACCTAATGCCACCTAATGCAATGGTGTGTTTGAAATTGCAGCACTGAGATGAACTGCACGAAGCGGTACTGCTGGACGTTGGCGGAAGTTGGTGATTGTGTCAGGATGTGGGTGGACACGGGGAGAGAAGTTGAGGTGAGTTGCATTTGCCTCAAAGGCATGGCGACGTCATTTGTCCCAACCACGACGAGCCAAGTAAGCGGACATCTTTATTGCAGCGCATCAACCCACCGGAGGATCCCCGTTGCAACCGCAAGAGCAGCGTGTGTGGTGGTGGAAGGTGAGTTGCTTGGTTGGATGTGAGGAGCAGTGCATTGGCGTACACGACACAAGGTGACACACCCACGGTTGACAACTTGTTTGCAGGTGGAACTGCAATCGTCATCAGTGGCACCATTGAGATGATTCCCTTCTATGTGTCCAACATAAGTTCCAACGGACAAGACGCGTTCCAATGGCGTTTTCTTGGGGAGGCGCCGGTTGACGAAGGGGAGGAGGATGTGTCGCAGCATGGTGCGTCAACGCCAACGTGGCAGTTGGGTGAGACACAGGAGTATGAGGAGGATGGAGTGAGCACTCCAGCACACACTGACATCTTCCCTCCACAGGCAGACTTCCCAATGGATCATTGCCACCGCATTATGTGAGTTCACCACTCGCTCAGTAGCATTCGTTCACTTGTCGCCTGCCACCGAGCCCACGGCATTCATCGCGCACTCACTGGCACACCGATGACTCACGAAGCGAAGTAAGGACTATGTGGCGTGGCTGTTGGGTGGGGGAATGGGAGGAGTGGGGGGAGGGGAAAGGAGGCGGCTTCACTGAGGTCGAGGGATACACCAGGTGTCACTGGAGTGAAGAGATGGAGGTGCGGCGAAGCGAGGGCATGCCCACTGCCACGAGTGAAGCCAGTGATGTCTACTGCCACCTAATGCCACCCAATGCCACCTAATGCCACCTAATGCCACCTAATGCAATGGTGTTTGAAATTGCAGCACTGAGATGAACTGCACGAAGCGGTACTGCTGGACGTTGGCGGAAGTTGGTGATTGTGTCAGGATGTGGGTGGACACGGGGAGAGAAGTTGAGGTGAGTTGCATTTGCCTCAAAGGCATGGCGACGTCATTTGTCCCAACCACGACGAGCCAAGTAAGCGGACATCTCTATTGCAGCGCATCAACCCACCGGAGGATCCCCGTTGCAACCGCAAGAGCAGCGTGTGTGTGTCGGTGGAAGGTGAGTGTTGGTTGGATGTGAGGAGCAGTGCATTGGCGTACACGACACAAGGTGACACACCCACGGTTGACAACTTGTTTGCAGGTGGAACTGCAATCGTCATCAGTGGCACCATTGAGATGATTCCCTTCTATGTGTCCAACATAAGTTCCAACGGACAAGACGCGTTCCAATGGCGTTTCCTTGGGGAGGCGCCGGTTGACGAAGGGGATAATCTTCCGTCCGTGTCAGATGCCTCAACACCATCTTGGGTTCGGGTGTCGAATCCACGGAGTCGGATGAGTATGAGGAGGAGAAAGTGAGCACACCTGTCTTCGACGAGGGCCTAGAATCCATGCCACCAAACGTGGACCTCCAAACGGAGTCTGAGATTCTTCCGTCCGAGTCAGTTGAGTCAACACCATCGTGGGGTTCGGGTGTCGAATCCACGGAGTCGGATGAGTATGAGGAGGAGAAAGTGAGCACACCTGTCTTCGACGAAGGCCTAGAATCCATGCCACCAAACGTGGACCTCCAAACGGAGTCTGAGATTCTTCCGTCCGAGTCAGTTGAGTCAACACCATCGTGGGGTTCGGGTGTCGAATCCACGGAGTCGGATGAGTATGAGGAGGAGAAAGTGAGCACACCTGTCTTCGACGAGGGCCTAGAATCCATGCCACCAAACGTGGACCTCCAAACGGAGTCTGAGATTCTTCCGTCCGAGTCAGTTGAGTCAACACCATCGTGGGGTTCGGGTGTCGAATCCACGGAGTCGGATGAGTATGAGGAGGAGAAAGTGAGCACACCTGTCTTCGACGAGGGCCTAGAATCCATGCCACCAAACGTGGACCTCCAAACGGAGTCTGAGATTCTTCCGTCCGAGTCAGTTGAGTCAACACCATCGTGGGGTTCGGGTGTCGAATCCACGGAGTCGGATGAGTATGAGGAGGAGAAAGTGAGCACACCTGTCTTCGACGAGGGCCTAGAATCCATGCCACCAAACGTGGACCTCCAAACGGAGTCTGAGATTCTTCCGTCCGAGTCAGTTGAGTCAACACCATCGTGGGGGGTTCGGGTGTCGAATCCACGAATTCGGATGAGTCGGATGATGGCGAAGTTGATGATGAATGGAAGCCACCTGTTCCTCCACCACATAAAACAACCACCTCCACTTCCGCCACGATGATGGCAGCTAAAGGTTTCATTCTCACACTTATCGTTCTTGAACTCTTTCGTTAATTTCTAATTAGCTTATGCTGCTTCTTCATTCCAATGCTTCCGTACTTCTGCTTATGCGATTAAATTGCTTAGTAAATACTTGGCCTATTTTCTACTGCACCTGATGTGAAAGGAAGTGCCACGATGCTCTAAAGCCTTCCTGAAGAAAAAGAAAGATGCAATACTCAGCAGAACATTTACTGGCGACATGCGGAAGCGACTAAGATTGCTGACATGGGTCAGAGGACCGACCGTTTCATCCTGTGTGGGCTCATCACCGATACCTAGAGTTAACCAAACAACCAAACTACTACGATGATGTATTTTTCCAAAAAGCAATTAAAATAAGATTTTCACAAGCCAATTGGGAAAATTAATCCCAACATAAACCAAATGCTGGTTCGGAAAGTACAGTAAAGGAGGCTCAACAATTCGAAGCAGCACTGCTCACAACTGCAGAAATAAGGCGTGAATTTGAAACGGCGGATCGTTTGCTGTAAAGAAAACAATTAATCGGTTTGATGGCGAAACCTCATGGGAAATAGTGTGCAAAGCTGACAGGTGTAGAAGGCGCTGGATACACATCTTTAGACTGGTGCACAGAACAAAAGAAATGTTTGGTGGAAACCATGCAAGCGAATGTTTAATGCAGCTGTGTGAGACTTTCTAGAAGGCGGACGACGACGTAGTGGTAGGGCAGAGTAGGCACCGTCAGCGTAGAGCAGGTCTAGGGAGCTGCCGGCATGATCCGGAGGCCATGCATCCTAGTGGAAGTGGAATGGCGGAGCATTAGGTGCCTGCGGAATCAAAACAAGAGTGCTTAAGCAAGTGACCGAAGTAATACACAATCATTCTGTCTCTTCGGTCAACAAAGCCGGCTTTTGGCATGGTCTGGTATTGCGTTTGTACAGCCCAGTGCTTTGCAAACAATAAGTTACGTTACGGATTTAATTAAGAATTGATGTACACCAAAGAATAATTTTATTGCAATAAATGAAACAAAAGACGGTGATTTTATGTAGGAAGAGGCTGGTATAGTAAAATGCTTTCGACTGCGTCAACTTTAACGAATGACCTATTTGCACCCATGGCAAACAGCTACTTAGCTGCATTAAGTAGACGATCATAGCATCAAAACAGCAGCTTACGCTAATCTAAAAACTGACCTATATTGTTCATTTTGCTACCACCCACTGCAACAAGTTGCTGCATCTTTTGTGCTCACAGAAAGAATCCAGACGGTAGTCCCATAAGACATTGGGAGAGAGGTTGATGAGTATGTCAACGTCGCGTTAAGTTAGTATATGCATGGTTTGCACATTTTGGCAAAAAGCATTACATTTTAAGCCTGTAATTGTGCTTATTTTGTATTTAAAACGATTACGTTTATAAGAAGCGTACTGCACATACAATGCTTACCCTCAGTCGCAAAGTTCCACTGGAAGCACTCAAATAAGCATTTGTCGGCCGATCATTGTCTACAGCAAATCCATTTGAAAAATCTCAAAACATATTATCAATTACGATCATTTTTGAAATATTTTTTGGATACAGTAGGTAATGATGTGGAATTTGGTGCCCGAATCATTATATCATAAATTGTGGGAGGGAGAGTTGGACTCACAAATAATGACTGCAAAATATCAGGACAAAATTTGTTCCTCATTACATAGAATAAACACAACCAACAAAACAAGCTCCAACAAGGCACACGCTTGATCACATGATGGCAGCCTCACTAGTTAGCCAATAATGAAAGCATGGATGACGAGCCTTATTAAAGGTTTGAAGAGGGTGAAATCTCAAGCTTACTCGTACTCGCCTACTTTTTGAATAACAGGTTATTTTTCTCGTGCCTCGTAGTCGGAATAATCAAACAAAAGCACTAAGAATGACATGGTACGCAAAATGTGCACTTGCAAACTAATGGATTCAATGATACAACAATAAAAACGCCAAGGAGTTGCCATTCATCAATTTGTGCATTAAAATAAGGGGTTGTACTGTGATGAGCCAATTGGTTACCACGTCATCCTCTGTTGCAAACGAACTGCAGCTTTCACTCGTAACCACTATATTTTTCATTCGCTTACTTAGCCGGGTGAATAAAGTTTTACCATGCATCAAGAACTCAGCAATTGTCTTCTTATTCTTTTTTAATCCACAATAAAAACTGTTACACTGCATGACAGACAAATTAAGTTTCGCCAACCTGATACTCAAGCAGACGTCACCGAGTCAATGACATGCCTACCACCCACTGATCCTCAACAAAACTTTAATTCTATTAAAAATTGTTTCATCTCAGGCATAATGAAGTATCAATTCGGCTGTCTCATGAATCAAGGAGTTTGGGGCAGGAGGTGTTGGAAAAAGCAGCAGCGAGGTACTATACCATTACAAAAATGTGATGGATTTTATCAATTAAATTGCATTAAAATTTAGATTTAGCCAGAATTTTCAATTTGGGAGGTAATTTCATTAAAATTGGGCAACAGTTTAGGTCAAACGAATGTCTACGTTTTAAGTTGCTTTACGATTCTCAAACACACTTTATTCTGTCAAAGTTATGGGATACAGTCAATTAAAATGAAGAGCACTTTTTCCGCTGGCAACGAGAAAGATTTTAGTCAATCCAATTAATAAAAGGGTGCCACTCTAATAATAAATAAATAAATAAATAAGATTCGCCTAATTAACTTATTTTGAGAGTCGAAGCTGCTACACGATAAAACGTAGGAAGGAAAATGTGCAAGAAACAAAAGATGAGGAGGAAAGAAGACGGAATGATAAAAATAAAGCAGCGCTTGCGCCTACTGGCAAGGTCCGGAGGACAGGTCGCCCAGCGGAAGCGCAATAGTGGGGCACCTAAATAGTTCTCTATTAAAGTCGAGAGGGAAGCAAAACAAAAGTCGACTGCACAAATTACCTAGACCTATAGATCTGAATAATAAGGACACGGTAACCAACTTCTCAGCACACACCTTCAAAAAAGGGGCAGATCAAAGTTCTGGAAAGTTTAAAGGACTGTAAATCAGTGGAGAATGACCTTTTATTCAATGCGGGTCAGTAGGTAACTTTGAGAAAGCTAGATTTATGTCTTCTCAGTTCACGGACAAGGACTGGATGCGCGAAAAGTAGACTAAAATATCAAGGAATTAAAACGCCTATGGTTACGCAGCATTTCTGATAGGTAAGCGAAACACTTACAGTCGATGCCTGGAAACATGCGCCCACATAGAGAGTGGCATATATCTTGTGGCGCATCCTAACTATTCACTTCGTTACAGATCGAACTTTTCGTATATCCTGATAATTTTCTCAATCCCCTACTAAGACTGCAAATCAAGACTAACAGTAGTAAATACGAACAGAATTTGGCTGAAATCGACTGTTTTTAGTTTTTTTTTGACACGCATCTCATCAGATAGTTTTTCTGGATGTAGAGAAGAGCTTAATGCTCTCACCATAGGAAAAAGACTGCCTTACCGATTGAGAAACCCACATTAAGGAGACTGATGGACTGGTAAACTTCAAAGTGTAATTCAAGATTACAAATCAAAAAATTGAATGTACCAGCCTATCGTGAGAGTCTTCTTCCATCATTGCGCTTCAGCATTTTAGTTTCTTCCGTTGATGAACAAAAAAAACAAATCAGAGCCACTTGGAGTAGACTACCAAGTAGTTTAAAACGGTTTGGTATCAAATTCAAAAGCTTATTTTTCACAAAAACGAATAATTACTATTCGTGAGAGTTAATGTAATTTCCCCTTAATGCTCTACCTTAACAGGGCACACGAAATGTGCTTTTACCATCGCTTTACAATATCTCTGCTTATTTTAAGCCATCAGCTGAATAGAGTTTGGTGCAGTTTTGCCAAACAGACTTCTATCTTGTTGGCATATGTGTCTTCCAAAAGTTATTTGATGTCTTGCATGCTTAGAACAATCAGAGCAATTCCATTTGGATGACATGAATGTCAGTGGCCATGGTACGAGTACTTATCAATATCCGGCATTGCACTGGCTACACTCGCTCACCATTCAGCACAAACGAGCCTATTTGACACTGTGTATGACGGAGTGGGATGGTGAAGCGCCGAGAAATTCCTGACCTGCTTGAAGGCGGTACCGTAAAGTACAGCAGTCAGAAGCCTCCGATGTCAAGACCTCCGAATCGATGCCACGCTTTGCCTCTGCAGAAGACTCTAGCACACTTGGTGGTGCAACATGGACAAAGAATAAACAAACTCTTGTTTTCACCACAGTCATCTGCTATCCGTCAGGAGAGCTGGGAAACGCTCTTCATCCAAGTGTTCGAAGGAGTTAAAGAGGCTGCATCAGACAAACATAGAGCGATGGGAAATGAAAAAAATCCTTTGGCATAGTTTTGGACAAGAAACAACGCATTTTAACAACGAGTGGTAATAAGCTTGTTTTACCCGAAAGAGAGCAATAAACGTTCATTGGGCATTCATTTGGATGCCAATGTTAACAGCATCAGCTTTGCAGCACTGGAGAAGTGACAAAAATTTCCCGCCCTGACAAAGGTGTGGAAGTAGAAACGAGGACTTTTGAAATGGTCGATCGGTTGTGCTAACTTCTGGGGAATCAGTGCTCTCCTTTGTCACCTCTCTGGTAGACTTTGTGTTCCGCATGGACGCACACACTCATTTGGTATGGGAGGACTTAGGTATCAAAGTTTCTCTAATGAAATTTCCTGCATCTTTACTACAAATGGATAAATATTAAGCTGCATTAAGCTGTACTTCTTGGACGGCACCGAAATTTTCAGTCAATAGCACAGTTAAATTAAATTCTCCGTGAATTGAAACCACTTGCGCAAATACTACCCAATTAACCATGAATGCAACCATTGACTTGACACATGAATGCGTAGTCTTACGTTCATAAGGAATATAGGCCATAGCTGGTAGTTCTGGCACTCACACATGCAATCCAGTAGCAGAGGGTGTTCCTCTCACGTTAATCACGCATTCTCGTTGGGTTGATAACCACTGCGATTGCGTTTAAATAAAATCAAGGCTAATTGAAACCCTGTACTCCTATAATCCATCGTATTTTCCTCAATAGCCACAACACAGCCCATCAAAGCCTTCATTAACACTAAAGGGGGTGCTATACCTGAACTGAATTTGTAATGCTGACGTAGATTTAAGCCTCTTGGCTAGCGGCACGGCCCAGAAACCGGCCCATCCGATGAAGATGTGGTGGCAGAACCGAGAGTAAAACCGCTAATCGGCCTCTCACATTAAAACATGCATTTCTGTAAAGCTCATCTACAGACGCGACTTCGTAACTGAGGTAATTCAGCGTTGTGAAGCAAGCATACTCAAATCATCTTATTCAATCACATCTGCCGTCAATTTGGTGGCATGAGAATCGGTCCTAACGGACATTGGATTCCCCAGATTGTCAAGAAAGCGCTTCAACCGACCATTTGAATTGTGGCACATGTGAGCACTGTGAAGTGAAAACCAGTGGTGTACACCTCCTCCACAGTGAAACGTGCCTCCCTCGTAGGACTGCATGGCATTCCACATCACCCCCTCCATGTTAACGAAGTAACCACTTTGAAATCGTTGGTGCGAATGTGTGGTAGTGTTGGAAAGCCTATGAGTGTTTGTACAAAGTGGAACAGGAGTTGTAGGCTTCTGCAATGATTCGGTTGCCTACGTGGAAGTCTGTGAAATGCGGTGTTTCAAGCACCTCTCTTAAACCCCAAGCATATGCGTCAGTGCCTCGGTGAGGTAAATCTAATTACTCGCTCTACCTCTTTCATCCTACTTCAATTTCACATATCATTGCATGGTGGTAGGATTTTGTGTGATTTCGGCTGGCCTGCATTACAAGCTGGATTTAGCATCATTTGAAGGTGTGATTGCTGAAGCTTGATGCATGACCTTTGGGGAGATACGACAGGTGAGAGCGGGGATCCGCTCCACCGAAAGGTGTTCGAACAAGAAGGTGGCCACGACACAACAAGTGGCAAAGGCATAATGCAGTGGGATGTGCTTGTCAAGAGGGAACTATATGCACACGCTTGCCATGCATTTGATGCGTGATAAACTACCTGTGAATAAATGACTTCGAGTCGGAAGCAGATAACGATGAGGATGGGCTTTAAAGCACTCTCATTCTTTTACAGCACTGCCATTGTGTCTACTTTACTTGTAATTTGAAATGCATGTGCCATCAGGACTTGGTGGTTTGTTGATCTCTCGGTTTTGCTAAGGGCAACCTAAGGCTCGGCCACTGACCGTCCTCCAAGCAACCTGGTCTCCAAGCCATGTCAGTGAACACCAATCCCTACTGCACGTCGAAACTGCATGTTCCACCCCATTATGGCGTCTTCAGGGAAGCCATGGGACACTGCATCGGTGGCCGTGAAAAGCATGCCTGATCCCAGAGGACACCCATCCCGTTTTCTGCTACTGAATGCTCACCCTCAACGTGACATGAGAAAACCACATGCTGCGCATGGGAGACGCTGTGATGACTCTTGAGTGAAGAGTTGAAAGTGACGGCTACTTTCGGCGTCTCTAGAGGAGTTGTTAGCACTAGATATGACTGTACACCATCTAGAAAGGTTTGTTACGAAGCTGTCTATCGCAGCTGTGTGAAGATGTTAATGAAGTGAACATACGCTGCCTTCTCCACATCCCTAACAGGTGCATGGAACACAGCTAGACAGAGATAGCTGGGCAGCATTGAAGTGCGACCCAACTGGCAAGGCGGCATAGACGGGAAATACATTAGCCGTGAAACTATGGCAAGCCCTATCCTTAGTTAAATTATTCTGGTTTCGGATCGGTTGTCGCACGACTAGCAATGGAATGTGTGACAACTGACACAATTCTCTCGCCACAATGCAGTGTATGTAGAGAGTGTAACTGCAGATCCAGCAGAATTGGTGAGAGGGATCAGTGACGTTTGTGGCTCGATTGGATGACCAATGCGATTTGTTAGTGCATGCGTTTCTAACAGCATTGACTAATTTGGGAAGGAGATCGCCGCAGACGATGCTTTAATTGTTTCGCCAACTCCCAGTCCCGTAAGTGGTGCGTGTGCCAGTAGGCCCTAGGTTCTGATCCACGTGGTCAGAACATAATCTGCTCGGGTATTCTTTCTTCAATCATCTTCAGAGAAGCCACGAGCCATTACAGCAAGCCGCTGAGAAGTTGTCCTGTAATTGTTGCCTAACTTAGACCTCCATAACAACTTATCGAAAGGAAGAAAGCACAGCAATGCGGAGCAGATAGTAGGAATGATGGCAAGGTTGACAAAAAGAATAGCTGTGAATTGATGCGTCATTAAATTCTACGTCATCTTATGATTCACATGGGACCCACCTTGGTAAGGCTGGGATGATTTTATTTGGTGACTTGCCATACTTAAATCAATGCATTCTGCACTGATACAAACTTTTTACTAACTTCACCCGAGATAGAGCTACAGCCTAGACTTTGAGTAAATGAGGGAATTTAAAATGTAGGGTCGGATTCCTTTTCTCCTGCCAGCAATGCAGCTCTACGTGTCTTTTAGAAGATGGAAAGAAGCCATAATACCAGGACAAAAAGTGCATTGTCGACCTACAGAAGTGAGCCGGAATACTAGCACATCCCAGAGGTCAGGTACAACTCCTGTTCCCATTTACGTCGTTGGCGGACCGGAAAACACAGTCACAATTAAACATTGTTGTTTGTGTAGAGCCACTGAAGGCCATTTTCAGACGGTCATCACTGGATAAGTACGTGACCTAAGCAACAGCATTTAATCATTAAAAAGAACTTGATAAATTTTGCTCATGCACTTTCAAACTCATCATTTCTGGGGAAAGTTAAACTTGAAAACAAATGGCGTGAACACTGAATCACAAACTTCTGCCCATTCTTATTCATGTCGTAATCAATTTTGTAAATGACAAAATTTACTGTAGGGGGTTAACAAGTTAGTCTTCATCAAGTGCGCAACACAACGAGAGATGCGTGGGCGGCCTCGCAACTTGCCTCTTAACTGTCTCGATATTATGCAATCGAAAACGAGCTTAGTTGCCATGGTGCCTTTGCTACCTTGTCAAGGATGCAGATGCATTGTGATGATGGCAACAAAACAAGCGATCGTCAGTAATTAAGTTCTGGGGGTAGCAGAGTTCTAATTGCTGTTAATAAATGCACGATTAAAATTTCACTATTACTTTGTTTAAGCTACCTCCTTTAGCAATGATGAGTTACCTTCGGGGAACGAAGACCCACAGCAAGTGAGGAAGGTGCAAAGCGAGGATAAGTCTTTGGTCGTGACAGAAAATTTCTCTCATGTTTACGTTGTAGGGGGTAATATGAATTGCCAGATCATGGGAGCTTGTGACATGCAAAAAGAATTTGCAATTAAAGAAACACAATAAAAGAAACCGATAGTTTTCCATCCCGTGGTCACAAAATCCAGAAGTATTGCTAGGTGCCGAAATCATGAGCTTATTATGTATTGGTAAAATCAGAGGCAAAAATGCGTAAAACCAAAAAAAACAACGAGTAAATGGCCCATGACCCACGAAAATTGCAATATAATCGAGTTTGATGCAGAGAGTTTATTGGATGGAACTTGCGAACGCAAGACATGAGCCTAGTTACCCCAGCGACTTTGAATTTCACAGAATTGAATGTTCGGCGGCCCTACTGCAAATGCGCCAA
Organism: Taenia multiceps; assembly: GCA_001923025.3. Classification (NCBI taxonomy): domain Eukaryota; kingdom Metazoa; phylum Platyhelminthes; class Cestoda; order Cyclophyllidea; family Taeniidae; genus Taenia; species Taenia multiceps. The sequence continues at coordinate 24,356,242 of CM010313.2, read as the reverse complement.
AACAAAATAAGTAGAAGAGACCTATTTCGATTGAGTGATTGCTGCGGTACTCACCTAGAGGAGGCCTTTCACCTCTCCCCTGCTGTCATTGAAGTGGGTTCCATCCAGCTAAGGAATACGAAGCTAGTGCCATTTACATGGCCACTTCATATTTTACTCGCTGCCATCGAGGTTATGTGCACAAAATCCCCAAAGACATTGTCACTAACAGTACTAATTGTGCGTTGCCAAACTCGAGGATGGAATGGTTCACCGAAGTGAATGCGGCTTAGAAACTCACTTTGCTCCAAGCCTCTGCATCACACAACGCACTTTGTGATGCTTATCCGGACCTTGCTATTCTTGAGTTCAAGATTTCGTTTACATTCAGTGCTACCGGCATGGTGCTCGATACCCTCTCACTGACACTACGATGTGCCCAGTCCTCGGCTTTCAGTTGTCAATGGAAAGCGACGCAAGGCAAAAAACCGTTTCTACTTAATATCTCCTTGGTGACACATTCTTGTCATGCTTAATTCAGACTACTTTTAGCAATCAATTTCTTCGTCAAGACTGAGCGAACGTGTGCTCCACATTGAATGCATGGTGCTCATAGCATGAGAAAGTATCCAGTTAGCTTAGCAAAAGTGATACTTGAGAATCACACGCCTGCGACACTTATGACACTAGCCAATGAAAGCACTTGCCAAAGTGTAGTCATTGGAGCTATAATACCTAAAGGTATGCGTATTGCCGACTGACTATAAAAAGGCTCGTATCGACAACTCTACGTTCACAAATCAACATGAGTCTGAGGTGGGCCCTTGTCCTTCTGCTTGGGCTTTCGCTACTGTTGGTGGCTGAAGCAAAGTAAGTACATGTATATGCTTGCATACTTACATGCACGTAAGTAGGCACAACCCACTAAATCCATTGAAACACAATAAATTAGCTACTTTGTGTTAATCCTCTGTAATTCAGCACTTACACGTAGCACTGCATTCGGATTAAATTAGGATGAAATGAGGGCTTAGAAGTATGTAGGAGAGTAGGGATGTGCATTACAAGTACGAGGTGAAGGGACGTCACTGTGACGCCTCAAAGCCCTTCTTGAAGATGGAAGAAGACACAATTCTCGGATGGAATAGGAATCGTCGACGTGGAGGAGGAGTTGGAGGCACTGACATGGCCCAGATGCCAGGCCGCCAGACAAGGGTATAACTGCACAGTCCACTTAGTAGACTGTTACTGGGACGCAGAGTTAAGCAAACAATTAACGCGTTACCGTCGCTTTATTGTAGCAAGTTAACGAGCATTACGATGGTAGTTCAAGCGCGAGTTGCCATCAAGCAAAAATAAGATGTCTCTGGCAGACTGAACCGAAGGTACGATCGGAACTAAAAAGGGAGCGGCGCTATTCTGACATACGTTATGTGCATAGGAATAGGAATGAGGGAAAGACTTTTGCTAACATTCTGACATTTCGTTGAAGGTCTGAAAGAAAAGGCCGTTTTCCAAGAAAATGCGACAGAATAATGTAAGTTCCCAACGCTCTCAACCATGCTTACAAATTATTACCTTTGAGACGAAATTGACACTGTTAGTCAAAGAATGAGTGAATGCCCTCATTTTTACTGCCCTGATGTCAGGGGAATGCTGTTTGCTGTGGTGTTGGGCTCGAAGAATGGCGAAGCTGCAAAAGAGGTTGTTACTGAAATGATTTGAGCCACTATGTTGTGTACTTTGCAGCCGAGAAATGAACTGCACGACAGATCAGTGCTGGACGTCGGCAGAAGTGGGGGACTGTGTGGCAATGCGGATTGATACTGGAGAACCAGTTGTGGTAAGCTACATGTCCTTTGCAATTTTAAGGCCCATCCCGGGTCGCCAGTGTGAAACTCACCACATTCTTAAGAAGAATTGCAGACTGGACCTCACAATTACATGCTGTTACCACCGATTTATTTAAGAGAAGGGGAACAAAACACAGTGCTACCGGAGTGCATGGAACGATAAAGAGATTTCACTGAGGAGACATCTGATACCCTTTAATTATTCCTAATATTAAACATTGGAAACAAGAAAGTATGTAAGGCAGTAGGGACAAATTGGGGGGAGTTATTATTAGTAAAAGTGCGACAGATGTTTAATCGGTAATGTTACTGTTTACCCACCAGCGCATAATCCCGCGAAAGAGGAGAGGATGCAAACCAAACAGACGGGTATGCGTATCGAGAATGGGTAGGTGAAGGGAACAGATAAAAAGCCCTAATTTAAACAAAGGCAACATGAAGATAAGCTGCTTTGTTCTGCGTTCAGGTCAAAATGGGATAAGGATCAGAGGAACTCTGCAAAAAGTACCATTTGTGGTGAAGAACATGAATGCAGACGGTACCGAAAAGTTCCGCTGGCGATTTGGTGGAAAGGAGCAGAATTCAGAATCGACAGAGAATCAAGAATGCACATGCGACCGTATTATGTAAGTATAAACACAATACATAAAAAAGATGCATGAAAGAAAAAGATCACAAAAAAGTAAGGTGAAAAATTCTTCACAAAATGAAAAGGTGAAGTAGAAATAAAGTAAATGCAACCATACGTGCCATTGCAGCACCGAAATGAACTGCACAGAGCGGTACTGCTGGACGTTGGCGGAAGTTGGTGATTGTGTGAGAATGCGGGTGGAAACGGGAAGAAAAGTTGAGGTGAGTTGCATTTGCCTCAAAGGTATGGCAAGCTCATATTATTCCAACTACGCTAAATTAGCAAACTGACATCTTTATTGCAGCGCATCAATCCACCGGAAGATCCCCAATGCGACAACAAGAAAAGCCCGTGTGTGTGGGTAGAAAGTAGGTTGATTTAACGGATGCAAAAATCAGCGATTTCACATGAAGGATAAATTCGTAAAACGCATAATTCACAAATTATTACAGATCAAACCGTAGTTGTCATCAACGGCACGCTTCAGACAATACCGTTTTATGTGGCCACAATAAATGAGAAAGGACAGGACTCGTTCCAATGGCGATATGTTTCGGACCCAAACATGGAAGATGCTGATGATGAAGAATTGGACGACACCACGTCGCATCCTGGTGCGTCAACGCCAACGTGGCAGTTGGGTGAGACACAGGAGTATGAGGAGGATGGAGTGAGCACTCCAGCACACACTGACATCTTCCCTCCACAGGCAGACTTCCCAATGGATCATTGCCACCGCATTATGTGAGTTCACCACTCGCTCAGTAGCATTCGTTCACTTGTCGCCTGCCACCGAGCCCACGGCATTCATCGCGCACTCACTGGCACACCGATGACTCACGAAGCGAAGTAAGGACTATGTGGCGTGGCTGTTGGGTGGGGGAATGGGAGGAGTGGGGGGAGGGGAAAGGAGGCGGCTTCACTGAGGTCGAGGGATACACCAGGTGTCACTGGAGTGAAGAGATGGAGGTGCGGCGAAGCGAGGGCATGCCCACTGCCACGAGTGAAGCCAGTGATGTCTACTGCCACCTAATGCCACCCAATGCCACCTAATGCCACCTAATGCCACCTAATGCAATGGTGTTTGAAATTGCAGCACTGAGATGAACTGCACGAAGCGGTACTGCTGGACGTTGGCGGAAGTTGGTGATTGTGTCAGGATGTGGGTGGACACGGGGAGAGAAGTTGAGGTGAGTTGCATTTGCCTCAAAGGCATGGCGACGTCATTTGTCCCAACCACGACGAGCCAAGTAAGCGGACATCTTTATTGCAGCGCATCAACCCACCGGAGGATCCCCGTTGCAACCGCAAGAGCAGCGTGTGTGTGTCGGTGGAAGGTGAGTTGCTTGGTTGGATGTGAGGAGCAGTGCATTGGCGTACACGACACAAGGTGACACACCCACGGTTGACAACTTGTTTGCAGGTGGAACTGCAATCGTCATCAGTGGCACCATTGAGATGATTCCCTTCTATGTGTCCAACATAAGTTCCAACGGACAAGACGCGTTCCAATGGCGTTTTCTTGGGGAGGCGCCGGTTGAGAAGGGGAGGAGGATGTGTCGCAGCATGGTGCGTCAACGCCAACGTGGCAGTTGGGTGAGACACAGGAGTATGAGGAGGATGGAGTGAGCACTCCAGCACACACTGACATCTTCCCTCCACAGGCAGACTTCCCAATGGATCATTGCCACCGCATTATGTGAGTTCACCACTCGCTCAGTAGCATTCGTTCACTTGTCGCCTGCCACCGAGCCCACGGCATTCATCGCGCACTCACTGGCACACCGATGACTCACGAAGCGAAGTAAGGACTATGTGGCGTGGCTGTTGGGTGGGGGAATGGGAGGAGTGGGGGAGGGGAAAGGAGGCGGCTTCACTGAGGTCGAGGGATACACCAGGTGTCACTGGAGTGAAGAGATGGAGGTGCGGCGAAGCGAGGGCATGCCCACTGCCACGAGTGAAGCCAGTGATGTCTACTGCCACCTAATGCCACCCAATGCCACCTAATGCCACCTAATGCAATGGTGTTTGAAATTGCAGCACTGAGATGAACTGCACGAAGCGGTACTGCTGGACGTTGGCGGAAGTTGGTGATTGTGTCAGGATGTGGGTGGACACGGGGAGAGAAGTTGAGGTGAGTTGCATTTGCCTCAAAGGCATGGCGACGTCATTTGTCCCAACCACGACGAGCCAAGTAAGCGGACATCTTTATTGCAGCGCACAACCCACCGGAGGATCCCCGTTGCAACCGCAAGAGCAGCGTGTGTGTGTCGGTGGAAGGTGAGTTGCTTGGTTGGATGTGAGGAGCAGTGCATTGGCGTACACGACACAAGGTGACACACCCACGGTTGACAACTTGTTTGCAGGTGGAACTGCAATCGTCATCAGTGGCACCATTGAGATGATTCCCTTCTATGTGTCCAACATAAGTTCCAACGGACAAGACGCGTTCCAATGGCGTTTTCTTGGGGAGGCGCCGGTTGAGAAGGGGAGGAGGATGTGTCGCAGCATGGTGCGTCAACGCCAACGTGGCAGTTGGGTGAGACACAGGAGTATGAGGAGGATGGAGTGAGCACTCCAGCACACACTGACATCTTCCCTCCACAGGCAGACTTCCCAATGGATCATTGCCACCGCATTATGTGAGTTCACCACTCGCTCAGTAGCATTCGTTCACTTGTCGCCTGCCACCGAGCCCACGGCATTCATCGCGCACTCACTGGCACACCGATGACTCACGAAGCGAAGTAAGGACTATGTGGCGTGGCTGTTGGGTGGGGGAATGGGAGGAGTGGGGGGAGGGGAAAGGAGGCGGCTTCACTGAGGTCGAGGGATACACCAGGTGTCACTGGAGTGAAGAGATGGAGGTGCGGCGAAGCGAGGGCATGCCCACTGCCACGAGTGAAGCCAGTGATGTCTACTGCCACCTAATGCCACCCAATGCCACCTAATGCCACCTAATGCCACCTAATGCAATGGTGTTTGAAATTGCAGCACTGAGATGAACTGCACGAAGCGGTACTGCTGGACGTTGGCGGAAGTTGGTGATTGTGTCAGGATGTGGGTGGACACGGGGAGAGAAGTTGAGGTGAGTTGCATTTGCCTCAAAGGCATGGCGACGTCATTTGTCCCAACCACGACGAGCCAAGTAAGCGGACATCTTATTGCAGCGCATCAACCCACCGGAGGATCCCCGTTGCAACCGCAAGAGCAGCGTGTGTGTGTCGGTGGAAGGTGAGTTGCTTGGTTGGATGTGAGGAGCAGTGCATTGGCGTACACGACACAAGGTGACACACCCACGGTTGACAACTTGTTTGCAGGTGGAACTGCAATCGTCATCAGTGGCACCATTGAGATGATTCCCTTCTATGTGTCCAACATAAGTTCCAACGGACAAGACGCGTTCCAATGGCGTTTCTTGGGGAGGCGCCGGTTGAGAAGGGGAGGAGGATGTGTCGCAGCATGGTGCGTCAACGCCAACGTGGCAGTTGGGTGAGACACAGGAGTATGAGGAGGATGGAGTGAGCACTCCAGCACACACTGACATCTTCCCTCCACAGGCAGACTTCCCAATGGATCATTGCCACCGCATTATGTGAGTTCACCACTCGCTCAGTAGCATTCGTTCACTTGTCGCCTGCCACCGAGCCCACGGCATTCATCGCGCACTCACTGGCACACCGATGACTCACGAAGCGAAGTAAGGACTATGTGGCGTGGCTGTTGGGTGGGGGAATGGGAGGAGTGGGGGGAGGGGAAAGGAGGCGGCTTCACTGAGGTCGAGGGATACACCAGGTGTCACTGGAGTGAAGAGATGGAGGTGCGGCGAAGCGAGGGCATGCCCACTGCCACGAGTGAAGCCAGTGATGTCTACTGCCACCTAATGCCACCCAATGCCACCTAATGCCACCTAATGCCACCTAATGCAATGGTGTTTGAAATTGCAGCACTGAGATGAACTGCACGAAGCGGTACTGCTGGACGTTGGCGGAAGTTGGTGATTGTGTCAGGATGTGGGTGGACACGGGGAGAGAAGTTGAGGTGAGTTGCATTTGCCTCAAAGGCATGGCGACGTCATTTGTCCCAACCACGACGAGCCAAGTAAGCGGACATCTTATTGCAGCGCATCAACCCACCGGAGGATCCCCGTTGCAACCGCAAGAGCAGCGTGTGTGTGTCGGTGGAAGGTGAGTTGCTTGGTTGGATGTGAGGAGCAGTGCATTGGCGTACACGACACAAGGTGACACACCCACGGTTGACAACTTGTTTGCAGGTGGAACTGCAATCGTCATCAGTGGCACCATTGAGATGATTCCCTTCTATGTGTCCAACATAAGTTCCAACGGACAAGACGCGTTCCAATGGCGTTTTCCTTGGGGAGGCGCCGGTTGAGAAGGGGAGGAGGATGTGTCGCAGCATGGTGCGTCAACGCCAACGTGGCAGTTGGGTGAGACACAGGAGTATGAGGAGGAGGAGTGAGCACTCCAGCACACACTGACATCTTCCCTCCACAGGCAGACTTCCCAATGGATCATTGCCACCGCATTATGTGAGTTCACCACTCGCTCAGTAGCATTCGTTCACTTGTCGCCTGCCACCGAGCCCACGGCATTCATCGCGCACTCACTGGCACACCGATGACTCACGAAGCGAAGTAAGGACTATGTGGCGTGGCTGTTGGGTGGGGGAATGGGAGGAGTGGGGGGAGGGGAAAGGAGGCGGCTTCACTGAGGTCGAGGGATACACCAGGTGTCACTGGAGTGAAGAGATGGAGGTGCGGCGAAGCGAGGGCATGCCCACTGCCACGAGTGAAGCCAGTGATGTCTACTGCCACCTAATGCCACCCAATGCCACCTAATGCCACCTAATGCAATGGTGTTTGAAATTGCAGCACTGAGATGAACTGCACGAAGCGGTACTGCTGGACGTTGGCGGAAGTTGGTGATTGTGTCAGGATGTGGGTGGACACGGGGAGAGAAGTTGAGGTGAGTTGCATTTGCCTCAAAGGCATGGCGACGTCATTTGTCCCAACCACGACGAGCCAAGTAAGCGGACATCTCTTTGCAGCGCACAACCCACCGGAGGATCCCCGTTGCAACCGCAAGAGCAGCGTGTGTGTGTCGGTGGAAGGTGAGTTGCTTGGTTGGATGTGAGGAGCAGTGCATTGGCGTACACGACACAAGGTGACACACCCACGGTTGACAACTTGTTTGCAGGTGGAACTGCAATCGTCATCAGTGGCACCATTGAGATGATTCCCTTCTATGTGTCCAACATAAGTTCCAACGGACAAGACGCGTTCCAATGGCGTTTCTTGGGGAGGCGCCGGTTGAGAAGGGGAGGAGGATGTGTCGCAGCATGGTGCGTCAACGCCAACGTGGCAGTTGGGTGAGACACAGGAGTATGAGGAGGATGGAGTGAGCACTCCAGCACACACTGACATCTTCCCTCCACAGGCAGACTTCCCAATGGATCATTGCCACCGCATTATGTGAGTTCACCACTCGCTCAGTAGCATTCGTTCACTTGTCGCCTGCCACCGAGCCCACGGCATTCATCGCGCACTCACTGGCACACCGATGACTCACGAAGCGAAGTAAGGACTATGTGGCGTGGCTGTTGGGTGGGGGAATGGGAGGAGTGGGGGGAGGGGAAAGGAGGCGGCTTCACTGAGGTCGAGGGATACACCAGGTGTCACTGGAGTGAAGAGATGGAGGTGCGGCGAAGCGAGGGCATGCCCACTGCCACGAGTGAAGCCAGTGATGTCTACTGCCACCTAATGCCACCCAATGCCACCTAATGCCACCTAATGCAATGGTGTTTGAAATTGCAGCACTGAGATGAACTGCACGAAGCGGTACTGCTGGACGTTGGCGGAAGTTGGTGATTGTGTCAGGATGTGGGTGGACACGGGGAGAGAAGTTGAGGTGAGTTGCATTTGCCTCAAAGGCATGGCGACGTCATTTGTCCCAACCACGACGAGCCAAGTAAGCGGACATCTTTATTGCAGCGCATCAACCCACCGGAGGATCCCCGTTGCAACCGCAAGAGCAGCGTGTGTGTGTCGGTGGAAGGTGAGTTGCTTGGTTGGATGTGAGGAGCAGTGCATTGGCGTACACGACACAAGGTGACACACCCACGGTTGACAACTTGTTTGCAGGTGGAACTGCAATCGTCATCAGTGGCACCATTGAGATGATTCCCTTCTATGTGTCCAACATAAGTTCCAACGGACAAGACGCGTTCCAATGGCGTTTCCTTGGGGAGGCGCCGGTTGAGGAAGGGGAGGAGGATGTCGCAGCATGGTGCGTCAACGCCAACGTGGCAGTTGGGTGAGACACAGGAGTATGAGGAGGATGGAGTGAGCACTCCAGCACACACTGACATCTTCCCTCCACAGGCAGACTTCCCAATGGATCATTGCCACCGCATTATGTGAGTTCACCACTCGCTCAGTAGCATTCGTTCACTTGTCGCCTGCCACCGAGCCCACGGCATTCATCGCGCACTCACTGGCACACCGATGACTCACGAAGCGAAGTAAGGACTATGTGGCGTGGCTGTTGGGTGGGGGAATGGGAGGAGTGGGGGGAGGGGAAAGGAGGCGGCTTCACTGAGGTCGAGGGATACACCAGGTGTCACTGGAGTGAAGAGATGGAGGTGCGGCGAAGCGAGGGCATGCCCACTGCCACGAGTGAAGCCAGTGATGTCTACTGCCACCTAATGCCACCCAATGCCACCTAATGCCACCTAATGCACCTAATGGTGTTTGAAATTGCAGCACTGAGATGAACTGCACGAAGCGGTACTGCTGGACGTTGGCGGAAGTTGGTGATTGTGTCAGGATGTGGGTGGACACGGGGAGAGAAGTTGAGGTGAGTTGCATTTGCCTCAAAGGCATGGCGACGTCATTTGTCCCAACCACGACGAGCCAAGTAAGCGGACATCTCTATTGCAGCGCATCAACCCACCGGAGGATCCCCGTTGCAACCGCAAGAGCAGCGTGTGTGTCGGTGGAAGGTGAGTTGCTTGGTTGGATGTGAGGAGCAGTGCATTGGCGTACACGACACAAGGTGACACACCCACGGTTGACAACTTGTTTGCAGGTGGAACTGCAATCGTCATCAGTGGCACCATTGAGATGATTCCCTTCTATGTGTCCAACATAAGTTCCAACGGACAAGACGCGTTCCAATGGCGTTTCCTTGGGGAGGCGCCGGTTGACGAAGGGGATAATCTTCCGTCCGTGTCAGATGCCTCAACACCATCGTGGGGTTCGGACGTCGAATCCACGGGGTCGGATGAGTATGAGGAGGAGAAAGTGAGCACACCTGTCTTCGACGAGGGCCTAGAATCCATGCCACCAAACGTGGACCTCCAAACGGAGTCTGAGATTCTTCCGTCCGAGTCAGTTGAGTCAACACCATCGTGGGGTTCGGGTGTCGAATCCACGGAGTCGGATGAGTATGAGGAGGAAAAGTGAGCACACCTGTCTTCGACGAAGGCCTAGAATCCATGCCACCAAACGTGGACCTCCAAACGGAGTCTGAGATTCTTCCGTCCGAGTCAGTTGAGTCAACACCATCGTGGGGTTCGGGTGTCGAATCCACGGAGTCGGATGAGTATGAGGAGGAGAAAGTGAGCACACCTGTCTTCGACGAGGGCCTAGAATCCATGCCACCAAACGTGGACCTCCAAACGGAGTCTGAGATTCTTCTCCGTCCGAGTCAGTTGAGTCAACACCATCGTGGGGTTCGGGTGTCGAATCCACGGAGTCGGATGAGTATGAGGAGGAGAAAGTGAGCACACCTGTCTTCGTCGAGGGCCTAGAATCCATGCCACCAAACGTGGACCTCCAAACGGAGTCTGAGATTCTTCCGTCCGTCCGAGTCAGTTGAGTCAACCCATCGTGGGGTTCGGGTGTCGAATCCACGGAGTCGGATGAGTATGAGGAGGAGAAAGTGAGCACACCTGTCTTCGACGAGGGCCTAGAATCCATGCCACCAAACGTGGACCTCCAAACGGAGTCTGAGATTCTTCCGTCCGAGTCAGTTGAGTCAACACCATCGTGGGGTTCGGGTGTCGAATCCACGAATTCGGATGAGTCGGATGATGGCGAAGTTGATGATGAATGGAAGCCACCTGTTCCTCCACCACATAAAACAACCACCTCCACTTCCGCCCACGATGATGGCAGCTAAAGGTTTCATTCTCACACTTATCGTTCTTGAACTCTTTCGTTAATTTCTAATTAGCTTATGCTGCTTCTTCATTCCAATGCTTCCGTACTTCTGCTTATGCGATTAAATTGCTTAGTAAATACTTGGCCTATTTTCTACTGCACCTGATGTGAAAGGAAGTGCCACGATGCTCTAAAGCCTTCCTGAAGAAAAGAAAGATGCAATACTCAGCAGAACATTTACTGGCGACATGCGGAAGCGACTAAGATTGCTGACATGGGTCAGAGGACCGACCGTTTCATCCTGTGTGGGCTCATCACCGATACCTAGAGTTAACCAAACAACCAAACTACTACGATGATGTATTTTTCCAAAAAGCAATTAAAATAAGATTTTCACAAGCCAATTGGGAAAATTAATCCCAACATAAACCAAATGCTGGTTCGGAAAGTACAGTAAAGGAGGCTCAACAATTCGAAGCAGCACTGCTCACAACTGCAGAAATAAGGCGTGAATTTGAAACGGCGGATCGTTTGCTGTAAAGAAAACAATTAATCGGTTTGATGGCGAAACCTCATGGGAAATAGTGTGCAAAGCTGACAGGTTAGAAGGCGCTGGATACACATCTTTAGACTGGTGCACAGAACAAAAGAAATGTTTGGTGGAAACCATGCAAGCGAATGTTTAATGCAGCTGTGTGAGACTTTCTAGAAGGCGGACGACGACGTAGTGGTAGGGCAGAGTAGGCACCGTCAGCGTAGAGCAGGTCTAGGGAGCTGCCGGCATGATCCGGAGGCCATGCATCCTAGTGGAAGTGGAATGGCGGAGCATTAGGTGCCTGCGGAATCAAAACAAGAGTGCTTAAGCAAGTGACCGAAGTAATACACAATCATTCTGTCTCTTCGGTCAACAAAGCCGGCTTTTGGCATGGTCTGGTATTGCGTTTGTACAGCCCAGTGCTTTGCAAACAATAAGTTACGTTACGGATTTAATTAAGAATTGATGTACACCAAAGAATAATTTTATTGCAATAAATGAAACAAAAGACGGTGATTTTATGTAGGAAGAGGCTGGTATAGTAAAATGCTTTCGACTGCGTCAACTTTAACGAATGACCTATTTGCACCCATGGCAAACAGCTACTTAGCTGCATTAAGTAGACGATCATAGCATCAAAACAGCAGCTTACGCTAATCTAAAAACTGACCTATATTGTTCATTTTGCTACCACCCACTGCAACAAGTTGCTGCATCTTTTGTGCTCACAGAAAGAATCCAGACGGTAGTCCCATAAGACATTGGGAGAGAGGTTGATGAGTATGTCAACGTCGCGTTAAGTTAGTATATGCATGGTTTGCACATTTTGGCAAAAAGCATTACATTTTAAGCCTGTAATTGTGCTTATTTTGTATTTAAAACGATTACGTTTATAAGAAGCGTACTGCACATACAATGCTTACCCTCAGTCGCAAAGTTCCACTGGAAGCACTCAAATAAGCATTTGTCGGCCGATCATTGTCTACAGCAAATCCATTTGAAAAATCTCAAAACATATTATCAATTACGATCATTTTTGAAATATTTTTTGGATACAGTAGGTAATGATGTGGAATTTGGTGCCCGAATCATTATATCATAAATTGTGGGAGGGAGAGTTGGACTCACAAATAATGACTGCAAAATATCAGGACAAAATTTGTTCCTCATTACATAGAATAAACACAACCAACAAAACAAGCTCCAACAAGGCACACGCTTGATCACATGATGGCAGCCTCACTAGTTAGCCAATAATGAAAGCATGGATGACGAGCCTTATTAAAGGTTTGAAGAGGGTGAAATCTCAAGCTTACTCGTACTCGCCTACTTTTTGAATAACAGGTTATTTTTCTCGTGCCTCGTAGTCGGAATAATCAAACAAAAGCACTAAGAATGACATGGTACGCAAAATGTGCACTTGCAAACTAATGGATTCAATGATACAACAATAAAAACGCCAAGGAGTTGCCATTCATCAATTTGTGCATTAAAATAAGGGGTTGTACTGTGATGAGCCAATTGGTTACCACGTCATCCTCTGTTGCAAACGAACTGCAGCTTTCACTCGTAACCACTATATTTTTCATTCGCTTACTTAGCCGGGTGAATAAAGTTTTACCATGCATCAAGAACTCAGCAATTGTCTTCTTATTCTTTTTTAATCCACAATAAAACTGTTACACTGCATGACAGACAAATTAAGTTTCGCCAACCTGATACTCAAGCAGACGTCACCGAGTCAATGACATGCCTACCACCCACTGATCCTCAACAAAACTTTAATTCTATTAAAAATTGTTTCATCTCAGGCATAATGAAGTATCAATTCGGCTGTCTCATGAATCAAGGAGTTTGGGGCAGGAGGTGTTGGAAAAAGCAGCGAGGTACTATACCATTACAAAATGTGATGGATTTTATCAATTAAATTGCATTAAAATTTAGATTTAGCCAGAATTTTCAATTTGGGAGGTAATTTCATTAAAATTGGGCAACAGTTTAGGTCAAACGAATGTCTACGTTTTAAGTTGCTTTACGATTCTCAAACACCTTTATTCTGTCAAAGTTATGGGATACAGTCAATTAAAATGAAGAGCACTTTTTCCGCTGGCAACGAGAAAGATTTTAGTCAATCCAATTAATAAAAGGGTGCCACTCTAATAATAAATAAATAAATAAATAAGATTCGCCTAATTAACTTATTTTGAGAGTCGAAGCTGCTACACGATATAAACGTAGGAAGGAAAATGTGCAAGAAACAAAGATGAGGAGGAAAGAAGACGGAATGATAAAAATAAAGCAGCGCTTGCGCCTACTGGCAAGGTCCGGAGGACAGGTCGCCAGCGGAAGCGCAATAGTGGGGGCACCTAAATAGTTCTCTATTAAAGTCGAGAGGGAAGCAAAAAAAGTCGACTGCACAAATTACCTAGACCTATAGATCTGAATAATAAGGACACGGTAACCAACTTCTCAGCACACCTTCAAAAAAGGGGCAGATCAAAGTTCTGGAAAGTTTAAAGGACTGTAAATCAGTGGAGAATGACCTTTTATTCAATGCGGGTCAGTAGGTAACTTTGAGAAAGCTAGATTTATGTCTTCTCAGTTCACGGACAAGGACTGGATGCGCGAAAAGTAGACTAAAATATCAAGGAATTAAAACGCCTATGGTTACGCAGCATTTCTGATAGGTAAGCGAAACACTTACAGTCGATGCCTGGAAACATGCGCCCACATAGAGAGTGGCATATATCTTGTGGCGCATCCTAACTATTCACTTCGTTCAGATCGAACTTTTCGTATATCCTGATAATTTTCTCAATCCCCTACTAAGACTGCAAATCAAGACTAACAGTAGTAAATACGAACAGAATTTGGCTGAAATCGACTGTTTTTAGTTTTTTTTTGACACGCATCTCATCAGATAGTTTTTCTGGATGTAGAGAAGAGCTTAATGCTCTCACCATAGGAAAAAGACTGCCTTACCGATTGAGAAACCCACATTAAGGAGACTGATGGACTGGTAAACTTCAAAGTGTAATTCAAGATTACAAATCAAAAAATTGAATGTACCAGCCTATCGTGAGAGCCTTCTTCCATCATTGCGCTTCAGCATTTTAGTTTCTTCCGTTGATGAACAAAAAAACAAATCAGAGCCACTTGGAGTAGACTACCAAGTAGTTTAAAACGGTTTGGTATCAAATTCAAAAGCTTATTTTTCACAAAAACGAATAATTACTATTCGTGAGAGTTAATGTAATTTCCCCTTAATGCTCTACCTTAACAGGGCACACGAAATGTGCTTTTACCATCGCTTTACAATATCTCTGCTTATTTTAAGCCATCAGCTGAATAGAGTTTGGTGCAGTTTTGCCAAACAGACTTCTATCTTGTTGGCATATGTGTCTTCCAAAAGTTATTTGATGTCTTGCATGCTTAGAACAATCAGAGCAATTCCATTTGGATGACATGAATGTCAGTGGCCATGGTACGAGTACTTATCAATATCCGGCATTGCACTGGCTACACTCGCTCACCATTCAGCACAAACGAGCCTATTTGACACTGTGTATGACGGAGTGGGATGGTGAAGCGCCGAGAAATTCCTGACCTGCTTGAAGGCGGTACCGTAAAGTACAGCAGTCAGAAGCCTCCGATGTCAAGACCTCCGAATCGATGCCACGCTTTGCCTCTCTGCAAGACTCTAGCACACACTTGGTGGTGCAACATGGACAAAGAATAAACAAACTCTTGTTTTCACCCGAGTCATCTGCTATCCGTCAGGAGAGCTGGGAAACGCTCTTCATCCAAGTGTTCGAAGGAGTTAAAGAGGCTGCATCAGACAAACATAGAGCGATGGGAAATGAAAAAAATCCTTTGGCATAGTTTTGGACAAGAAACAACGCATTTTAACAACGAGTGGTAATAAGCTTGTTTTACCCGAAAGAGAGCAATAAACGTTCATTGGGCATTCATTTGGATGCCAATGTTAACAGCATCAGCTTTGCAGCACTGGAGAAGTGACAAAATTTCCCGCCCTGACAAAGGTGTGGAAGTAGA
>CM010313.2:24311675-24340906 GCA_001923025.3 Taenia multiceps | reverse complement strand
CGGTCGGTCTTCTAAAAACTGTCCATGGATCGCAGTTGACTGTTAATGAATTTTACAGGCGTGAGAAGCCATTTCGTACTGTTGCTCCTCTTGTGCCTGATATTTGATCGTCGGCATATACCTCGTTAATGTTGGGGATTCACTGGCTTAATAATTCCCAGGGCTGAACAATGTTCTACAATGGATTCACATCAAATGGCTGTTTGCATTCACGATAGGAGTTGCTTAAAATCAGTAACCAAATGAATTGCATACCTTGGATCACCCTCAAATTACTCATTTTGAATGTATTTTTCTCTAACATTTACGATTCTTCCCATGGGAATAAGGGACCTTCATCTTTCAAGACAACTTATTTTTGCATATGCATCATAGGCAGCTTCATAGTAGACGCTTTTAAGTCCTCCAAGTCTAGTCTTGCTTTTGCTGCTAATTGTCTTCTTGCTTAACGCGAGATTTGGGTGATTGCTAGAATTGATTATCTTGGGCGAATTTCCCGTAGCGAGCCTCTGCGGTTTAAGCCATCAACGGGGTGCGTCCTCCTTGTGTGATTTTAAGGCTCGCAATTTAGTCAAAGGAATACAATGCAATACAATTTTTGCAAGGCTATTTAAACATTCCACAATTATAAGTTGGCTCAAGGTGGAATTTTACAATATTCTGTTTTAAATTTTGGCTAGCTTAGTTTCTTTCTCCAGGAGCAGAATGTTAAATTTCTGCTGGCTTAAAATTGGTCCAAAAAAGGACAGTTGGTCTGCTAGCTTCCCAAATATTGTGTTATGCTCCAACCTTTCGTTGTTATTGGCAAATTGGAGGGGAGAACGGGTTGGCGCAATTTACACAAATATTTCAAAGCTATGTATCGCTTTTTTCCCAGGTCATGGTGTCAATAGACTTCTCCGGTGTCGATTGGTACGTCGTCCTGGCCGTGTCTTTGGGCAAAGCAAGCATCTTCCTTCTCACCATGGTTATCGTGCTTTTCGTTTCACGCGGCAAATCTATCGGTCTGGCTGGTCTGCTGGCCATTTTTACCTCCCAATCTAATGATGTTGCTCTCGCTTATCCAGTGCGTAAGTCCAACTTTATTGTTGAATAAGTAATGTGACTCAATTTTGTGCAGTTCGTCTCCTCTACCCCGACCTGGCCGCATACATCTATCTCTTCGCTCCGGCTCAGCTGGTGATTCTCAACCCATTGGGCTACTTTGCTTTAGAGTGGCACAAGGCTAGAGAAAGGGCTGCTGTTGACTCCGTTATAGCTCTGCGTTCCTCAACTTCGTCTCAGACTACATTTGCGTTAGCTTGCAAGCGAATGCTGAGTGTAAGTTGCAGAAACACTGAAAATAGGTGACATGCTTCATTTTGCATTGCTCGAGTTGTCCCTGAGTTTCGATCCATAACTAGAAAGGCGAAGTTTTTGTACTCTTCTCACTCCTTCTTTTGAGGCTAGTCCTTGGCACCCCCTAGCATCCCTCTTCTGCTTCGACTATTAATGTAGTTGGGTGTATTTTAACTGCCCTAAAGGCGGAAATGGTGCACTATTTTTTTAAACACCCCAAGAATACTTTCGATTCTAGTGGCAGTTTTGACCGCCGAATGTCTTTTAGAAACCTGTTCCTTGGATCCAATTCAAAATCATTTAGTAAAACTGGTCACGTAAAGCATCTTCCATCGATACTAATTTTTTTTGCTCCTGTTTCTTGTAATGCTAAAAGCTATCCAGTCAACCTTATAGGCGGATTTTTGGGATCCTGGTTTGTTCAAGTAGGATCTTGCTCAACTACTTATCCTTGCGCAGGACCCTAGATTTGTGCAATTACCAAGCTATCCACAATGGATGTCTCCTTTCCACTGCTTTTTTTTTCGTAGCATCCAGTTAACGGGGTGGGAATTGGCATTCTTTTGCAATATAGCCGCTATCCTCACTGCTACTATTGTTTTAGTTGCCTCTGAAGCAAGTCTCTACTGCCAACTAGTGTGAGTAGGCTTGCAGTATGGCGTGTGTCCACGTGACTGATGGCATGGCATTTGATTGCCCTTGGCCTTATAGCGATTGGTTGTGCATTTAAAGTCTATCCGTTCGTGATATTGCCCAGTAATGGGGGTTGAACGGGAGCTCGAGTTTCGAAGTATTCTAGGTGGCTTAGCAAGTAGGCATGAAAATGAACCTTCTAGGGAATTGAAAAGGGCCTTTTTCCGGGGTTGCGGACATTTTTAGCGGGAGATTATCCCGGAGGGCTGAAAGCTTGTGTTGATATGTGGATAGTTTAAGTAAAATCCTTTTGTTACGTCATTGCCCATCATCTGATGCGAATGGTGTTGTCTTTTGAGTTATCGGACCTTGCATCTATATGAGGATTTTGCAGTGTTAGGGTTTAGTGAAATCGCATAAAATGGAATGACTGCAAAAAGGTGAGGAGCTTTGACTCCATTTTTGACGACTCTTCCTTGAAATTTCGGCCAGCTTTATCGGTGTATAACCTTGTGCAAATCTCATAGGGGATCTGAACCAAGAACTGTATGATTCGCTGAATGCAGAGCGCAACGCATTTACCACCAAAGTTAGTTCAACAACGGAAAAACGGAAAAGTATTAGAGTAAGACTGACAGTAGAACCAACCCACCTCTACTAATACGCTTTTAGTACTGGTTGAGTTTCCAATTAACATTCAGGTGATGCGCCGAGTGATGCTGAATCCTCTCTTTTTCATGACTCTGATCGGCGTGATTTTTAACTTCATCCTCAAACACAAACTGCCTGGCATATTGGAGGGTTTTTTCAAGGATCTAGGTAAGTCTCTAAAAAATTCCACTTGAATTTGTAGTTTGCCCCGTTTCCCCTCTTCGCTAATGTTGATGTTAATTTCAGGAGCATCCTTTAGTGCGACCGCTCTCTTCTATCTTGGATTCAGTATGGTTGGAAGAATTAAGCGCATTGGTCGGCGTGGAATCTACATCCTCATTTCCATTCTCGTTGGAAAAGTGTAAGCTTGATTAAGATTAAAAAAATCGTTTCTTTTCCCAAGAAAGCATTTTAGTGTTTTATTACATGTAATGTCTTTTAGCAAATGCTTTATGCATGGTTGACCGATTTTGGAGTTGTTTAGTAAGTTCATAAATGTATCCGCTCATCTTCCTAGCTCTCTTGAACAATTCCGCCAAGCATAGATCAAGCTCTTTGTTTCAACTGATCAGATTCTTTTTCACCCCATGAGCAACCAAGCCTGCGCTCTGTCTCACCTTGATCGAGTGTGCTCATGTTGCCAAGTAGCAATGGTCTTTTCTTTGGCTGATTTATGTGGTTTCCTGAATTGCCTGAATGGAATGATGTGTGATAGATCTGGTTGCTCTCACATGTCGATTGGCTTAGACCCAGTAATGTTTGTGAGGACTTAATGAGCATAATGCAGCCTAACTGTTATCTCTTCTTACAACTTCTCTAGCATTGAAAACGTTTGTTTTGTAACCTTCCAATGGCGGTGATTTCCATTGCTTGCAATTTCCTTCTAAATAAAAAACTTAAAGGACCCTAAATTTGCTAAGGAATTCTTTCGAAAGATGATGGATTACTATAGCCATTGATTTGTATCCAAATAATAAACAGTAAAAGAAGTGCGGGAGTGCAGACGCAGAAAGATGATGTCCACTTCCAACCAATTGAGATTCCGACAGGAAGACTCAGTATCTTAGACTTCAGCGCAGAGATTTCTAATGGATTCCTCGGAAGGCTCCGTCTCGCATATTTATCCCTTTTCAAATGGCCGAAAGTATAAGCAAGGGTATCGTAAGCAGTAGGAGAACTGAAATCTGAAATAGAACGTCCTCTGATAGCGTTGTTGATACAGAATTTGGCAGGGACTAAAGAAAATGCACTTAGTAAAGACGGATCCGTTCTGTTGTACAATACATGGGATTAGTTTACTGAAGAGAAGTAGTCCAGTTCTAGCATACTTTATTTTGTTACCATCTGGTTGATGGAGTTTTTGTGATTGTATTTTTTCTTTGTGCTGTGAGCTCTTGCTTGCAAGTGGTGAATTTTATCAAAACAATGCTTCAACAACATTGCCTCCCCATCCACCATGCCAGCTACTTTCTATCTCATTTCATGAAACTGCGTACATTTTAGTTGTTCTCCCTTCCCTCCCTTGATCTATTCGTTGTTTTAAACCCTCTCACGTTGCCCCATGATTCACTTTGAATTGCACATGCTGCCATCGCAATTCTATCCACTTTTTGGATTTTCTTACACAGTCTCACCTTTGGCCTTGTACCTAGTATTATTTCTCCCTGCCTAACTCGTGAGATGACAGCCCTGCTGCTGTCCCACCAACCCAAGGACCTTTCTGTGCCTAAGTCCAGTTTCGCCTTTCTCTACGCTGCTGCTCCCACCGCACCGCCTGTCTTTCTCTTCGCCTCAAATTTCGGCATTTTGCCTGAAGTGGTGAGTATTTTTTATTATCTTGACGACCTCGTAGGTCCTTTTGGATTAGGCAAACATTCAACCGGATTTTATTATCTGAGCCTGGCGTCATAGTTTTATGGTACGGTTATACAAGGCCGCTATTGGGTCTGTATTGAAAGCATCCCCGCTTTTTAGTTTTGGGCCGGCAGTTGGAGTAGTCAACAAAAATAATTGACAGTTGGTGCCATTGGACTGCGGTGGTCGATGTTCCTTGAGGCCCTGGTGGGCAAAGTGCTAACTATGGATAAATGTCGAAACTCCACTTCTCAAGCTCTGCTCTCAGACAACCTAGTTTTGTTTGTTCTCATGTTCTTTTTTTTTAAATTGTGTTTTCCGTTCCATTTATGCGCTTCGAAGGGTAAGGGCCACTATTTGACGAATGAGATATGAACGTTCAGTCCGATTATGTGCAAACCAAATTCGTTCGACTAATGCATATGAAAAGTCTTATGTCGACTGAAGGCGTCGGGACTATTTCAAAGGCACGATCTGATTAATGAAAGCATTAATAGGTAGAAATTCCTGTCCAACTTGCTGATAAATATTTTTCAAGTCAGTTAATCCCATTGTTTAGGAATGGTATTTAGTAAGTTTTCTTTTTTGGCTGATCGTTGATTTTCTAACTACTTCGATTCAAAGTGCTTTCCCTTCGTTCAGTAATTAACTTTTAAGAGGGGTTTCAGGGGAGAATTTTTTAAATTCTTTTTTGAAGCAGCATTAATGCTTTGTGTGCTAAGATCACCGTTCGATTTACCATGATGACTTATACCCAGTCTGAAACGTGGTATTCTACTTCTCGTCTCGCTCTATCACACTACATAGTCTAAAATGGACTTCTTCGTTTTGTGGCAAGCATGTTAAGAGGGTTGTTCGTAAAAATTTTAGGAGTGCTTAGCAAAAGTTGCTTCTTTTGAAGGGTGTTTGAAGTGTTTGCGCCATTTCGTGAACACTGCAAGTTCCACACTTACCAGTCTGTAGTAGACCACCCTCGTAGGATGAAGAAGTACTGGCTGAGGAATAGACGTAGCTGAATACTTCTTCAACGATACATATTATTTACAGGTAACATCCAACAATGGTTACTTCAGTCCAAACGAAGCACTACTGCTTGTGTATTTTTTCAACCAAATCCATTGTATTACATCACCATGGAAATTTACTAGGGAATTAAGCTCATGTACTAGCATAGATACTTTAGCTGTGCGGAATTTAATTCATGTCTTGCTCTGTGGAATCGTTTTCCGTTTCACTCATGCATGGCTTGCGCATTACTAACCTAATTCGTAACAAGGGCATCGGAAAGATCGCGATTGTTTTTACATGACCCACAATCCGAACAGAAATTCTAAAACAAACTAGTCGGGAAGCATTAGAGGCTCTTTGGACTTTGATATCCGACTTCGCTCTCCATGGTGCCGTTGTGATAACAATGAGCAGTGTGCAGCAATCTTAAGGAACTTTTCCGAATGGTAGCAATTAATGGGAGTAGTACGCTCAGGATAATAGCATTAATCCAGATAATAAACAAAGCTCGACTCTTTTAGAATGAGGATGGTTTGGGTGGGATTCTCTGACGGCTTAAATAGGAATTTTTAACGTTTCTTATGCAAACATGACCAAGCAAGCTCGGTGTCGCCCCAAGGCTTAAAATATTTCACTCCTTTTTTCCCTTACTAAACAGAGTTATACGATTTTCGAGTGATTTAGCTACAGTTACAAAATATTTTTGCTTTTAAGCTAGTGGGAAAATAGGGGTTGGTTGGACTGGGAACGTGCCAAGCCTGAGCACCCATAAAATGGACTGCGTAATTGGGAAATACAGTTGAGATTCGTAGTGGCTGTTTTGGCTTTCAAACGATAAATTGCTCCTAAATTTTACGAAATAACGTCATTCCGCAAGCCACAGCGTTCGAACACCTTAACTTGGCTGAATGAATTCTTGTCTGGCATTGAAAAGTAAAATATTTATGAAATATTGTGTCGCGACTTTTTTGAAGATTTGCGAAGGCAATACTAGAGCGGAATTTGTATTGTCGGTGTACGGATGGATTGAGAGGTTACCAACATAGTCCGAAGTCTATTCTGCCTAGCGGAAGTACGGAAGACGAGCCTTAAATGCCTGTGTAACCAAGACAAAGAGTTGAATAGTCAAATTATTACATAGCTTCGCCCTCGCCACTCCCGCGTTGGCAATCAAAATGCTGTTGCCGATCATCGAGTTTTCATGCAGCTGAGACGATATCTGACCGCAACTTAACTGATCTCGCTTGGGGAGGGGAATGTGTCTCCTATCCCGTTTTGACCATTGGGAGCCGTAGGTAAAAGGCGGGGTCCTTTAGTGGAGGACAGAGTTTAATATAATTTCTTAGGGACCAGGTTTCGAGTCTATCCTTATATGCCACTTTGTTCTTACTGAAATGCTGCCTAGTAACCATCTGGTTTCTATCCAGCTGGTAGGGAGGTGAAGCAGATATTGTGTGTTCACTTCATCGGCAGTCCTACATAAATAACGTGGCTCCAAATGGTTTATTGCTGCTCCTAGTGCAACTTCAGTTAATAGCTTTCCAGGGAAACACGGGACTGAGACAGTTACCGAGGTTAGACGTCATGTTCAACCTTCCTAGTACTTCCATCCGTAGCATACACCCTTCGTCGCTTTGAGATTTGTTCTTTGGCAATGGGAATCAGGTGGCTGTCTTTCATGATCGGGTTTGCTTTGCGCTGCCACCAATGTAGCGTGCTTAGACTTCCATTAGGACAAAAGGCAACATAATACTAGGGCAGAATATATGTTATCGGCGTATAGAAGTGCTGACAAGCTGCCGGCATGGACCAGAGGCCACACCACTGAGCGGGAGTTCAGTGGTCGTGCTCCTCAATGCCCCACTAACCAAAGCAAAAAGCTCAACCAACGAAATATTACATTAAGATCATCCTTTATCATGACCTGCTGGGTACCGATGGTAATTCCCAGAGCTGACGGATACAGTGAAATAATTGGCTAAAAATGCCCCCCACAGAATGAGTTTTGGTTTGTAAATTCTTTAGATCACTGCAACAGACATCTTCTGTGAACCGTAGCAATTCCTTGTGGGATAGGAGAAGATTGGACAGGGAATCGAGTTTGAACTTTAACGAATCTACTTAGGGTGAATGCAAGGTTAACTCTTCAAACTGGGTGCTCATAAAGTTTTAATTAGCCAAGTAAAATGGAGCTTCACTGTCATCTGTTTTAAAGGAGGGTCTCGGCAACTTTCTGCATATTTGCTGTGATGAATGTAAAGAGCCTATTTTGATTGTTTGGATGCAGACATCCATTTATTTATGGTGTATTTGGCTTCATTTTTGATAAAAATAAGCCACAAAAATGACACCTATGGAAGAGCTGTGCACTAGAATCGGCAGTGAAATCTTGCAATTCTAACAAAGCGTTTCTCTTTGCATTTCTGGCAGCTTCTTTATTTGTGGTTAGTCCACGAACAACCATCTCGTTTACTCCCTCCTGGCTGGTGGGGACCAGGCTTGGCCACACTTTAAATGTGTTGACATTCTGTTTGAGGTCAAGGTCGATTCATAACTATGACTATACTTATCAAGGCTGATTAAGCGAAGCAGACCAAGGCTCAGCGTTTGGCAATCTCCACCGCCTACCCGCCAAGCTCGTATACCCATGTCATGCCAACCTATTTTTAAGTCCTTATCTGTGGATTATCTGGCTGGCGGTAGCCTTGCGACTATCTAGGCCATTAGCAAACAATAGCAACTCCAGGCTGCAGGCATTGACGACACAGTTTATTTATGAAAAGATTGATTTTCCTGACAATTTGTCTTTTCTTATGAATTTGTGTTTCGGTTTACATTATTCTCATTTATCCCTAACTATTGCGAATGCGGTCCTTACAACATTCCCTAGTTTGCCCCAACAAGCTGTGGGAGCTTTTGGGTTTCGATTTGTATTTTTATGGCATGCTTGTAGGCACTTTCTTTTCTCTTAGTTTTGGACATAGTCTGCTGAGTGCTTGTCAAATTCTCGGAAAAACAAAACCACATTGTGTGCTGTCTCTACCTAACGGTAGGGAGTCTTGATCACCTTGTCCTTGTCATCTCGTTAGAGACGAATGGCGAAGTGGCAGTAACTACATACGCTTTTGGTTGGGTTCAGAAGAATCCACAAACGCTTCACTCTCGCACTACCTTAAATGATTCAGTAGAGAATGGCTTCTTCTGATGGATCTTCGTGGGCATTTTTGAGATTCTCATGATCGTGATGTCTTATCCGCTGTCGAAATTCCAAGACAGAGTTTGGACAATCAAGCTATAATGATGAAAAAGTAACTTGTCAGATGAGTAAAGAGTTGGTAATTTTAGTGAAGGACGCGGAAGGGATTTGTACCTTCTCAGGACTTGTGAAATGGAGACAGTTTTTTTGTATTCGCTTTCTAAACCACAGCTGCACTCCAATTCACTATCGTTACCGCATCCTCCACCTTACCTTCCACTACTTTTTTGAACCCAATTAATGTTATTCGAGCTTGTCAACTTAGAAGAATTCGTTTAGAAGCTCAAAGAACTTCCTATCCAATTTTTTGCATAGTCCTTGTGGAAGGTGAGGTAGCAGAACGGCCCCGGGTTGGAAGATTCCTTTTTGTTTGTGATTAGCATACAGCAGCCCATACTATTCACATTCAATATTCCTCTTAAAGTAATGTCTTTGTGCCTACTTTTCCTGCACACAAATACCACGATGCAGTTGAACAGTTTCTGAGATCTCAAACCCTTTTTAACTCTCATCTGCGAATTCCCTACACGCACTTATTCACATTCAAGTGATACCGGTAAAGCTCTGGAATTGGAGGATTTATCAACACGCATAAACCATTATGTGACAGCTTGCTGGCCTTGATGTCAGGCAGTAATTCCTCAGATTTGTAATTGCTCCTGGGTAATGGTGTTCTTCGTTCCCACAGAAGGGTTGACCTTCTTATGCAATCGCGTTCCACATGCTAACCACTCCCAGTTGGCACGAGGCCATTACAGTTGGAATCGTCAGGGGTATACGACCGTCTGCCGGTGAGCTGTTCACACCATCCAAACAGCCTCACTGCTAATTGACTGCGCATGCCATCATTGCACTGTGAAGTGCTTTTGGCCTCCTGCATGAGTAAAACCCTAGGGATTTGGGTTGTACGCCTTTACACTGCAGCATACAAACCCTCACTACCAGCCTTATCCGCTGTCCGGACTAAAGGTACCTGGTCAGAATTGGGCTGGCCTAGTCCACAACCAACATGCGCGTCAGCTGTCAGTGTGTAGTGGTGCACAATTTCTACTTCTGCGTGTAGTGGGACTGCTAAGCAGCTGGTATCATCAATTGCCATTCTTTATGCTCGAATTTTGGGCCTCGCAGCATGTTCTATTTCCACCCATCTTTCAAAACTGAACATGACTATAAGAGATCCAGCTCAATATTTTATTTACTGGCGTTTTCTTGCTTAAAGATTGGCGCTGGACTTGTGATAGGAACGTTCCTCTACGCTCCCATCATGTTCATCTTCGCTGGAATGGCTACCCTGGTACATGTGCATCCACAGCACTACGATGGAACGTTGGAACGAACTGCAGTCTACCTGTCTTGGGCCAGTCTTCTGTGTTGTGTGAGTTTTTTTTTTAGTATTCCCCGTATCCATGATCAAAAGATAACTTTTTTTTTATCAGACTAGCACTTATTTCTTGTCTAAATGTGAATGTTGGAGGTGGAAGTGGTGGCATTTGCGTCGTTGTGACTACTTTGATCTGACAAGTCGGCAGTTTGGGTTGGATTTTGTTGTCTCCTCGGCATTGAGCAAAAACTATGTTCTATTATGTCCTGCCATGTTCTAAGACCATGGATTCCTATTTTTGACGCCCTTTCATCTTTTGAGGGTAAGTTCCCCCCGTTAAACGTCATCTCCCTATCAATAAGGAAACGTAACAATGTCCGTGCTACCGTGAGTAAGGAATTGGTGGAAGTCGTTGAGGTGACTCCTGAAAGTAAGGCATTAACGACTGCTGATGATTTGGGGAAGTTGGTTGTGAGTTTTAGCTTTTTGGAAGTTCCCAGACACTTAAATTGCCTCATCGACCTGAGTTCTCAACATTAAATTTCCAAAATGACCGACAAATTCGATTTTTGGATTGGAGAACGTCGGGTTAATATCGTTGTACGGGGCACGCTTAAATGAAGGTGTGGCAGAAAAGCTCGAGGGGGTAGAAATCGGGAAATTCTACACAATAACAACTGGCGCACATGTTATCCGAGGACTAAGGCCAGACGGTTAATAACACTGGTACCGGAGGTGTGTAAGCTGCAGAATGTGATGGTACTATACGAAGTGTCCTGCCAACGAGGTGGTACAGCTCCAATCCTTGGATGTCTGCCTATGTGGAAGATCTCGAGCACTTCACAGTACAGTGGTGGCATGCTCGGTCACTCAACAATTTGATAGTCATTTAACACTGTGAGCCTGCAATCAGCTTGAGGGATGCCTGGTTGACGCATAGCTTGTTATCATGCAGCCGCACAGTGGGGCCAATCGTTCCATGAGAGTGAAGTGCACCACCACCACCACCAAAGAGGATTTGCATGTTAACACCAAACATTATTCACTCTGGACGGTGTCTGTTTCTAATACTTCATGAAGGCCTTGTTCTTGGGAGGCCTGAACACTGCAAGGAATCATCAATGCATATCTAGGCATCTGGGTCTTTTTCGTGAAGGTTCGCGGGACAAATTAGTTTACTGAATCGCTCGCTTCTCTTTTTACAGGATCAACAAGACAACGTTTTTGAAGACTAGTAACACTTCCCACTTTTTAAAATATCACTTTTTATGCAAGGCGAAGTTTTATTGCGAAAAGTCGGTTATTCTAACACCAATTCGCGTTATACGCAGGTTCTGCAGGGGAACGGGCATCCTCGTATGCACTGCCCACATTCCGCTCCCTTTTACCTTTGGAAGTTGGGTTTTATTACCGAAAATGGTCTATTACCAACGTCTACAAGCGGCGGAGAATGTCGTCAGTAGGAGTACACATTCTGCTTCTTTATCGCACTTCCCGCCCCTCAACTTGAAGAATCAAAACAAAAAAAAACACAGCACTGCAGATCCATAAGTCTTGGGTCCTCTTCTACCCTTAATTTTGTGTTTCGACTATCCCAGAGCCAATGAGCTTGTAAGGCAGCTAACGATCCATTGTTTGCCTTTAGATAGGGTTGCTACTCGCGGTAAATAAGTAGTATTCTCCATTTACCAGGCATGGACTCTAGCGATCCTCGCGGTGACAAAAAAGGCCTTTCGAATGCCCTACCGCTTTCTCGTCTGTATCATAGTCTCCGTCGTGGTCTTCTGCAGTAGCCTTGCAATCGGTTCACTCTGGGAGCCTCCAGTCTGGGGTGAGTTTTGTTCAGTTGCTGGCCCCTTTACGAGGTACTTCCCCGGAAACGTACTTAGGTATGGCATTTTGGAAGTAGGCTATTCATAAACCAGTGAAAGGGCTGGGAAACTGGACAGTGTTGTCTTATAGGTGGGTTTGCGAGCAATTAAACAGTGTATGGTGTTGTGTAGAATCAAAACGACAACCCTCTTTTCAACGGGGTTCCCGGCGCTGCTTATAGTTTTTGATGGCTCAAGGCAGTTGAAAATAACATCATATAGCGATTTTAAGTCAGAAAGAGAAGAAATTCGACTCCAAGGTTGATGGTGCACCTCGTAGGGCTCAAATCCTTTTCTTGGAACTGGATCGTAATTCACCTTTTTTCCTATTTGAGGCTGAATGACATTCTATAATAATTGCAATATTTATATTGTCTACTCTCTATGGAAATATTTGCTGCTAGCCGAAATGAATACTAAAACGCATAAGGTAGCTGATTTCTACAAAACTCTGCTCTTCACTCATATCTTCTGCTATTTCACAACTTCATGCAAATCGAAAAGCTGTCAACTTTTCTTGAAGACACTTATGCTCAGGTCTTCTTATTGCAGTTCCTTAAAATCTGAATTCATCTCAATCCCTCCTCTCTCCATTAATAGCCATTTTCATGACCCAAAATCGGGAGCAGCTGCCAAAAGCTTAATTGTTTTCAAAAATCTTTCTGTTATAAGTCTCCGCAGAGGAGATGAGGCTTTGCATTGTGGAGACCACATTGAATCTCAAGAGCCTTAGAAAACTCATGGTTAAATGTACACCAGCGTGTTTACGTCCCTTTAGTGGCAGATGCAGAAGCCCGTACCACTCTGGGTCAATACATAACTTTCTTCCTCTTCTTCTTCTTCGCCTGCACGGGATCACGCGTCTGGACGGCTTTTCTTTGCATTGCACTCTTCTTTCAAGTTCGACGCAGACGACCTCTGTCAAATAGAGTTCAGGTTGCCTTCTACACGCTGGGATTTGTGTGAGCTGCTCGGTTTGGCCGAATTATCTTATTTATTATTCGAAAAGCAATATAGTAAACCTAACTGTTTGTAACCACTCAAGTGGTGACATTTTATGTGTCCACCGGCTTCTTAGGCCAATTTAGATACTTGCCGAGGCTAACAAGAAGTAATGTTCAATAGACCAGCAAATTCATTGAATCAGTGGAAGTCAGAGCCTTCACTATTTGCTTTGTGTTAACCGTTTGCAGTGGATAGTTACAGTTGGAATGTGGCCGACTTTACGTCAATCAAATGCCCACAACTATTGAAAAGAATCACCAGCAAAGGCAAACTGGGGGACGATTGTTTTCTCATTTGGCCTCAAAGTTCACTCAGATTTTCTAGTTTTTTTCTGTCCTGATTAAAGTAGGTCCATGAAGTAAAAAACGCGACTTATTGGATTAGATTGAGGCCTTTCTGCAAACTACCTACACTTCTCAGTGCTTTTTACTGGGCTAAAACATCGCTTTCATTTTAGAATTCCAGTGGTTTTGACGCTGATTCTGACGTTTACTGCGCAGCCTGTCACTTTTCGTGATATGAACCCAGCCTTTCATTACGGCAAGGCACAGGTATGTTTGAAACATGGGAAAAAAGCACGCAGAGAGGGAATTTACACGTCACGTTCTGATTGAATGTTTAATTTTTTTTGCACCTGTAAAGCGACGTTGGATTTTAGCATTCAAATGGTAATTAGTGCTAGTGAAGCCCCTTTTATTTTATAATCAATGGTCTAAATCATGAAACACTAATCCGTCTTCCAATAATAAGCTTTGTTTTGGTTGTCTCTGTGGTGTTTTTTCCCAACTCACCAGATCCGGTCTCGGATAGGCAGTGAACACAAAGATAGTGTCTATCGTAGTTAGTCTGACAATCCGAAGGAATGGGTTCATTGCCTCTGAAACGCATAACAGGCCTTATTCACAAACGCTCGTTAATGACCTCAGAAACGACCAGTGCGTTTTTGTACCTAAGGCAAATCTACGACTTTTGTCTGTGGGTTGAGTTGGAGGTCCTCACATGACCGACGATTTTTTGTAATCTTGACCGTAAGGCCCAGACAACTGAGTAGCGCACAATATGGTGTGTTGGGGGCGAATATATTATTAACGCTAATATTTCGACTTAATGTTCAATCAGTCGGGAACGAGTCGGCACGATAAAAAAGATGACTGACTAGCTTCTAATTCAAGGCTTTTGCTACAGACTCACCTAGATATTTATTCGACCGGCTTTTGTGACACCTTTTAACGCTCATTTTGGGTTTACTTCTTGATTTTTGCCGGTGCCTGCAGAATAAGTAACCACCCTCTTTATGAGGTTTTGTCTTAAACTTGCGAGGTATTTTGGTCGTATTCACTAAATTGTCACCATATTTAGCCAGTAGTCTTCACTTCTGTCTACTATTTAGTGAGCGAGTTATGTTATTTTTACACATTTTACCGGGTGGGTGTTTCAACAACCATTCATACTGCTGGAACTTTGGTTTGTGCCTTCGTATGTATGGTTAACCGAGCATCACAGAGTTATTCCTGGACGCGAGCCTTTTTTTTTTTAATTTAAGAACAGACTAGGCCTTAATCGAACGGACAAAGGAACAATAGCTGTCTTAACATACCCTTAAATTTCACCAAGGAAGGAATAGACTCATTCCCCATTTAATTCTCCTCTCTTAGAAATATTGTTGCAGAAATGTTTATATGGTTAACGTTTATTTCACCAGCTCCTTTTTGTATGCATTAAGGAAAAGAAATTAGTGAGAGTTATTCTCAGTACTTTTTGCCGAAGGCAAGATATAGTAAGATAACGTCCAAATATTGGAAGAGCTCCTAGTTTGGGATCGGTAGTAAGTCGTCCCATTCGCCTCGTACTAATGTTCAATTTCATGATCGCGACAAGCTTGGTTGATGCAAGGCGGTGAAAAGTGGGACGGAAATGTAGTGGATCTTGATATTTAGCGTCACGAAGTCTCGCTGATCACTTTGTTGAATGGATGGGTCTTTCAAAGAATCGTTTAGTCGGTGAAATGACAGATTGGGCTACTGTCAATGCATCTGAACATGTCTTGTTGACTCCCAGTTTTAAACCCGCATTCCGACTTGTGATTAGCCCCAGACTCCAACAAGAGTAGTCTCATGAAACTAATAAATGTGTGCGTAAACATGTTCTGCATTAAAAATTTGGTGACTTTCGTCGTGGAATGGATTGGCAGCATAAAATACCAACAAAATTGGTACCTTGCCACCCTTTTCAGTGCTTTGGTAAACTAAACAGTGTGCTTTACTGACGTTTAGCTTACAGTGTAACTTCATAATAGGAATTTAGACCCTCTTTCATATTTGATCATTAAGTTGCCATCTCGTCAATCACCTTCACAAATGAAAAGACGGTTCGTGTCTTGGCATGGATGCTCTAACTTTTTCGGGCAAATTGTTTCGTTGGTATTATTCGGGGAATGGAAAATAGGAGCTCTTCATAAAGAGGTCAGATTAGCTCAAACACAGGGAGATTCAATTCCAGGTGGAAACTTTGAACTTGTAAGAGGGAAGAACGAGTTTCATGAAGTGTCATTCAAATCCTTTTATCTACATTTACTTCGGCATTTAACTCATAAATGCAAGGCAGTTTCGTTATAAAAAGAACAAAATATTTGGTATCACCTCGTCATCGGTCAGAGGTGGGAAACTGTTTTGGTCTATGTCCAACATGTAGAAAATTCTCGAAATCAAAAATGTCTGCGATGGTTTGCCTCCTGTTCACCGTTATCATTAGGAGGTCTCATCTCTCGCACAGTCTAGCACCGACAAGTTACGTGTCTATCGACGTTCTGCACGTTGGTGGATTGTTCAGCATGCTGAATAACCGCTGTCGTATAGGCTGTGACCGACATCGTCGCTGACGTACAGTCGTCTGGCAGTGAACCTTCCTATCACTACACCCTACTGTGCTTGAAGTCTCTTGCAAGCATTCGTTTGTCGCATTTCTCATTCTTTCTTGCTCTTTAGAACTTAACCAGTGAGAGATCACAGTCTCTTTCCAACTTCGTGGACGCAGCAGATGTGATTGAAACCAACAGAGAAGTGGAATACACGCCTCTCCTTTCCCCGGAAACTGGAGATCAACCTGAGCTCTCACATTCAGACCGGTGAGTTGTCAGTATTTTGGTTGGGATCTTGTTTTGATATGCCAAGAAACCTTAGATCCGGTTTCAACTGTATCTATTCCCAATCGTTCTAGTGTTGGACTTTTATTGCTTTTCATTTTCATTTTTAAATTGCAAGTGCTTATTTTGTAATTTTTAAGTAGAATAAATGTAATTTGAAGGTACATTTATGCCAATATATTAGTATTCTTAGTTAGTTTTAAAGTGGCCGAGAAAACCGATAGCTGGTCGTTGAATTTTCTTCATCAATTCTATAAAAAAAAGACTACCCTTAAAACTTACAATTCACACTCCACAATTGGGTGAAAAGGTTTGCAGGCTTTCAATAAAAACCATGCTTCTATGCGCAAAGAACACTTTTTGCAGAGCAAAATTCATTGAGGAATAGACGGTTAGAGATGGCATAGCAACCGTTAGAGTAAGAGCTGAAGACCCGAAGTCTGAAGAATAGTTAGAGCACTCCTTTATGCTATCCTTTTGTGGTAGTGCTTGAGCCGAATGAAAGTTCATTTTTAACCGACCATTAGTCACCGAAAGTCTTTTTCCAAACTCTTATATGGATAGAAACTTGAACTCATGGTGAATCCAGGAGACCTTCGGTCGAGCATTCCCTAGGCAGAGTCCGAATCATTTTTCTACAGTAAGTACTTCTAAAAGATCATCATGGTTTTTCGATTAGTTTTAGGCCAGTGTCACCCACTTCGTCAGACTGGCTTCATTCACCGCCTTGCGATGGTGGTTCACGCCAGCACGAAAACGAGGTTGCTGGTTCGCAGTACGTGACGCACGGCCCTTTTTCCACTTTCTGTGTTTCTGTCTTGGGTACTGACAATTTCGTTTTCCTTAAATATCAATGGAATGGCTATTAAAGCGTCCAGTATGTTTGAATAAGCGATTGACGTGCGAGGTTTTGCTTCCTGCAACTGCTTTTTAGATGGAAATATGGATAAAGCCACGTGGGAGGATGAGTGTGTCAAAAGCACACATATATCTTTGTTGGTAGAAGTTAATGTTACCTCTCGTACAGTTGCCTACGAGTGTAATGAAAGGTACGATGAGCGGTAGGCGTTGCGAAAATTAGCTGGAGTCACGGCCATAAGGACAGAGAAAAGCGTTTTGAATCTGGTCCGATGATTGTGTGTGCTGGGTTCCCATATTTTCTGACTCACATGATCCTTGAGTTCTGGATGGGTGTTTTGACAACTAACAGCGGACGATTTTTCCTCATTTCCTATCTAAGACAACCAGTGTTTTGAAGCATGATTGTGAACGGGAATTGTGATGTTGGTACAAAAGTGGTTACTTTCAATAGGGGTTTAATTCAGGACAGGTTTCTCAATTTCCCACTTTATATTATCATACTTCTCTGGCTCTAAGCCACTCAGCTGTAGGTGATAGGTGTGTTTCATTATTGTCAAGTATTAGCCGGTGAGTATTTCCCAGGCCAGCCCAGTTCAGACACTCTTAATCAAAAGGACTGGGAACAGCGACCATGCGTGTCAGCATTTGGTGATGTGTGAAGTCTTATCGGGACCGGAGGCATAAAACTTGCAGGTATCTTTAGAGTTCGTTTATGATGCGATCAGTCTCAGTAAGAAATTTGAAATGTTTTTTGTGTTCCATTGTTGAATGTCTATGCATTCAGCGGTGCTCATAAAACCTTCAGTCTCGAAACTGCTCTGCAGGTATTTAAGTTTGCTACTATTAGCCTCAAATTAGAAAATCCCATTCTGGCTTGAACGCTGCTTGCAGATTATTTCAAAGCCAGCCAGAACTCTATGTCACAATTCTTTCTTTAGAGAAATACGAACCACGTCTTTCGTAGAGAGAAGCGAACGTCAGAGTTCCTCTGCTGCATCGGAAAACAAATCAGATGATGAAGAGGCCTTCCGGGAGGATGATCTTTCGTCTCGACTTTTAAGTCAGTCTAACGTCCCCGATTTGCATCGCTTCCTCATCCTCATCCTCCTCCTCATGGTCAGCATGTTCTTTGTAAGTTGCTCTCTTGGGTGCTTTCCTTTTAAGTCTACAGCATGATTGGATTGTAAAGATAGCAATTTCTCTTATAATTTAATGCCTATTGTTATTCATTTTATTGTCTGCTTGTTTCACATAAGAAGGAACAATGCTGCCACATTTTGTCACTATTTTTTGATTTTTTTTCTCAGTTTTATTGTCTTTACTGCTCTCTCCCTTTTAATAGTGAAAGTCAAATTGGATACATGTTAAAAGTGATCTAGGGATAATAGGTGAGGGAGAGGGGATTGTGCTGGTTAAAACGTAGATTCACTTTCCCTCAGCAACTATGGAGGGATAGTTCTTTTTTGCCACAGAGGAATAGAAGGATTTTTTATGGAAGTTTTTCTATGGCAGCCGACAACAGTATGTCTTGCTTTGCAAGAAAAGGGTGTAACCGCTCCGACTTTTTCCTCGAACTTAAATTATTAATTGTTTTACCGCGTGTTGTGTTGCCATAGGGTCCCGAGCCATCCCCGAGTACATAATATGACACACAAATATGGAAGAATTGAGAGGTTATAGGGCTGGGTGAGGTGCTTTGACACCAAGTCGATGCAAGGATTGTGGAAGGATAAGAAGACCCTCATGTTAACACAAAATTTACGTGCCATTCTCCTGGGCAGCCCTCGTCTTCTTCCAGGTGTGGGCGCCATTGGAGAGGTGATCAAAATTGTCTTGTAAAGGGTGTTTACCATGCATTATTTAAGTTGTGAGATCCAATGCAGCCTTTACCAGTGGATATCGCCACAAAATTACTAGCTTTCAAATACTATTTACCTTTCTGGTTGTTTTGAGCATTATTATACGCACTTTTTGGTTGCGAGATGTAATATAACCCTCTCCACCTATATTGGTTACATTACAGACCTTGTTTAAAGAAATGAAGAGGGACACTGGGTCTCATTGCAAATAATGTAGTGGAGATTGTCGTAAATATCTGATCTTCTGAACCGTTTGATTATTGTCTGTAGTAGCGTTGTTCCGAAAGACAAGCTTTGTATTTTCAGACACAAAGGTTTCGATCGTGGTTGTCGCCTAGATGATGGCGAATGATGTATCCCCATCGTTTGTGCTAAATTCAAAGTTTCTGTTGTTGCGATCGAGAAGCAGAGTTCCCTTTATTTCCGTCAAGCTTGGGCAACTTATGCGAACTGCTTTCTCTGCCATAGGCACTGGCTACTTTCCATTTTTCTCTTGTAGTAATAAAATTGTGTTAACTTGGCAGGGAATATGTATTTGTCTCTGGCGCTTGGTTCGCGAGACGGAGGCTGGAGTCTTTGTGGTGGTGGAATTCATAGATCAGATCTTTAATTTTGGTCAAGGAATCCTCATCTTCGCCGTCTTTGGTATCGACACTGAACTCATAATCAATCCTCTTGCTAGTTGGTAAGTTGTCAGTCCTTTGAATTGAACACAATAGGGAGTTAAGAACTCGGGCTGTCTTCTAACTGCCTCCACAAATAAGTAACTATCCTACTGCTTTTGCGGGATGATCAGACTACAGGCCTGTAGGGCAAATGCATTGTTGAAGCATCGGCCAACTTGGTGTATAATTTCTCCACCCCTCCAGGCAAAAAGAACAGGTACTATTGTTGGTAAACAAGATTAAGGAATTACTGCCTCCTATGAATTGAGTGCGAAAGCCAGTCACTTGGAGTAGTCGACTTTTTACAGATGATAGCATTTGCATGAACCAGTTGGCTCAGTTTTGGCACTGTTACCTACCATGGCTTGGAATATGCTACTGAATCCAGTCCTGCTTTCCATGGATATTTCAAACCTATGCACATCCTCTTTGAAACAACCACCATTAATGCTGTTGTTTTCAGGTTATTCCCTAGGACACGCATGAGACATAGGCCTTTTATGAGCATCTTAAACATATGTGCAGACAGTTTGATTGCACACGGCGTTGAGACAGTGTGTTAGTCTGAGTTTCTCGAGTCAATATTTGATAACTAAAGCAAGAACGTGTCTTATTATTGTTTTCTTCCACATCTATGAAAACTTCCTGCTTGCATTCTTAATGGTTTTACGTGGTGACTTCAATGGTAGTGGCTTTCATCTTTGCGGTCTCTCACGTTCAAAGAACGTGAGTGTAGGGAAGAAGAAGAAAGGTGAAAGTGCTTTTTCCTGCAAACAAATAAGTGCAAGTATAGGCTCGTTTCTGTGCTCAAATGACGGAGGAATGGATTTTTATACGAAGGAATTTACTCTACTCTGGTTCAATTGAGCCATTCTTGTTGAGGCCTTTGTCATATTAGCTTTTCTAATATGGGCCAAACCGGTTCATCTTCCTTTAAAAGTTGTTTCTTATATCAATTCGCTTTAATATGCATTCGTCATAAAGAAGGTTTAAAAATAAAAGCATGACCCTCATTAGCTAAGTGCTCATGCTCACTAATTCTGTTTACAATATGTGCATGTGTAAATTGAAATTAAAGTTTTTTTTCAGAAGCCATATTCATTTAATTAAAACTTAACCAATGAAATGAATTGATTCCCCGACACATTTCCATCGACAGTTAAAGGCAGAATTTCGCAGGACACAACCATTGGTCGTCAAAAAAGCCTACTTTCTGTTCAAAAAAGTGTCATCTACAGTTAGACTCAATCTTGTTGACTCAATCAGCCAAACACTTAAGGAGTAGTCTACTCGGAATGAGACACATTCTTCTACATGCTGATGACTTTCTCAGTCAGTGCAATCAAGCAACGAGATTGTCCAGGTTTTATGTACGCATAAAAAGTCATTATATCTTGTACTCACCCCCACTGATGGTGGATTAAGCCTTTTTCTCCTGTAAGCGTACCATTCAAACTCTCCGGGGAAATATAGAGCCCTCTGTGTTCATGTCTAACTACTGAAGTTGTGCTTTCTTGTCAATGTTTCACTGTTCTTGGTTCATATGCCCTAAGGGTAATGTATTTCTACATGCATAACTCCAGTAATAATTTTAGGAAAAAAACTTTATTGAATTCGGAATGTTTTGCATCCTCTGATATGCACAGATCAAGGACCATTTCTTTTTCGAAGCAAAATGAACGAATTTTTTTGTTTGAACCGTGCAGATTTGCCAGTTCAAATGAGCCATCCTCGGTAAATCAAAATTTAAGTCAAAGGGAACAAACCACTTTCTTGACTGAGAAGTCTTTGTCACTCGTAAAATATGTGTGCACTCTCGTGCTTTGGAGCCATTAATTGTCATTTTGATTAATTTACCATTTAGATTTTTTGGGGGGCTTTCACTAGTACACTTTTTTTTTTACACTGCTTTAGTAGCATCCCTTTCCGCGACCAAGGAAACATTGTTTCACCGACTGAGAAATGCTGCGCTCTCCAAGTTGACGAATCCTCCGCCTGACTAGTTGAGCCAAAAAAAACTTGTAGAATGAGAGGGATGGTTTGTGGGTTTGAATATTTTGCATAAAGCAGTGCTTTCTTTGTTATAAGGTCTTTGGTGGGTTTAGGAATGGAAGCTTTCACCCTAAAATGTAAGAACTCTTAAATATCCCCTGATGTCCGCAAGCTTATTAAAGCCAAAAGCAGCTCCAAAGCCATCAGCTCACTTTTGGCCGCAACCGTCACGGTGATCAGTGGAACCATTATTTGCCCATCAGCTGGATCTGTCGTCCAAATGAAGGAGAACTGGAGTGGATTTTGATGGCTGTATCGGTATAGGCGGATTTAGTGTCTTTCTTCCATCTAAATTTTATCTGCATGAGTGATACTAAATAAGGCCAAAAAAACACTTGTCATTTCTTTCCTTCAAATAAGTAAACAATGTTGAACTGATCTGGGATTCATTCTCACAGGGACGTGTGTTTATCATGCTTGCATTTAGTGCCAACATTTTCAAAGTCTGGAAAGGCCTTATTTTCATTTTCAAGTCTTTTAATCCCAACTGAATGGGATATTTGTCTGCCACCTAAAACTCACTTAATAGTATCGTAAACTTTTGTGATATTCATTTGTTGTCGTTTTTTGTTGCAGCATTTCAACAATGCGCTACTGGGTGATGAGTAATCTATCCTCACGATCACTGCGACTGGCGAGACAGGTGAAGGAGGAGGACGTGGAACAGTTCGTCACCACCCACCTCTCTGTTTGTATGAAACAAATTTGCACTTCTCTCCGGTGAGTTTCACCTCTTCATATGCATAGTTTTTTGTTGGACACTTTAAAACCCACCCGCTGCGATTTTTGGCTGTCTGTCCGTATGTGATGTGTATATTTTATGTTTAATTCTTACTTTATTGCTCATCAGTGCAAAAAAACATTCCAGGCCATCTCTAAATATGCCCTACTGCATGCAAACCTAGAGTTAGCTTTGTTGCAAAAGTATTTAGACCTAATCATGTAAGAGTCAGAGAGTTCATGTAGTCAGGTGGTTGCTCAACTCCCCTCGTTGACTTGGGTTTGCAAAATGTATTCGAGTCTATTTTAATCGCTTGCAAGGCTGAAACGAATGTTGCTACAAGGAGACTTGGATTGAAAGGCAATCCTGATTTGTTTGCTGTGTATTAATGAGGCTTAAGTGAGGCCTTCAACTTTTTATGGGTCAATCTTGCAAAAAATTATGATCTTTTCAAACCCTGCTCTTCACCGTTGCTGATTGTCATGACGGAAACAATGTCCAGCAGATTGCTAAATAGTTGCCATAGTTTTGGTAGTCCCCATTATGGTTACAACCTTCACAAATTCAATCATTCACTGTAAATACCTTTTTCCTTCTGTCTTTACCATGCCTGGGTTAAATTGTGGATTCCAGCCTTTCAGCCAAAACTTACTCTCCAACTTCACCTTTAGATGGGTGGCTGAATTTTCTGTCACTCGATTTGATGCCCAGTCCTTTCGTCGATCTTAAGTGTTCCCTCATTTGCATAACACACTTGAAATGCTTGGTGCGACCATGGCCCTCACCATGGGCTCTAGTTAGTCTTTTATAACCCTGAAGTTTGACTCAAATCCAACTCCCTTTCCGCACTCATTTCCCTCTCATGGTACGGCACAAATATTTGACTACTTTTTGTTAAATTAATAGACGTATTTCCGATTAATAGTGACCTAGCAAGTGTTTTTCGAATCCATTAAACTCCCTTCCCCCCTTTCCGATAGTCGGTTTTGCTTTACACCTTTTCGTTCCCAGTAGAGAAGCGTTTTAACATTGAGACAGGAAATTATAAGTCCCCAAAATTTCCTTTGTTCTCAGAGTCTTGATTTTGAAGTATCTGGTGTCTTTTAACCTCCCACGGTTAAAATTTAGCCAGTTTTAGCTAGTTCGATTTTAAGAAAGATTATTTTTTTTTTCGCTAAAAATCCTTTTCGTGCTTTAGCCCTTTTTATTTTGTCTGTTTCATATTGAAATGTGAAAGGTTATTTGATGTCCCACTCAATGCTATCATCACACTATATCTCAACTGTGACTGTCATATTTACCGTGTTACCCATTTTAGGGGAGAAAAAAGTCACAAGGCTCACATTTTTTTTATTTAGTTCGTTTTATTTAAGTTCCTCTATTTCCTGCATAAGTAACTAGAGCATGCTAACTCGATGCGCTCTTTCATAAATAATCAACTCTTTTGAAAGCGAATGAAGGGAAAATGGGATAATCTTTTTCTCTCGTTGCGAATCTTTGTCCAAAATGGGGATTCCAATGTTTGTTTAGAGCTTCTCAAGGTTGGATGAATGCCAATTAAAGAAACATTTTTTCCCTGTTCGGATTGGTTAAATCTTGTCTCTGTAGTGATGGCAGTTGAAAGTATTTGACAAAAGAAGGTCCTAATGTTTGATGATTTTTGTCGAAAAAAGGGGCAGATTTAGGGAAGTAAAATCCAAGTTCATTTTGCGTTGGCTAATGTTACCTGAGAAAGAGCTTTGGCATTGAAAAGCTTGCCTTTTCATCTAAGCCAGCCTAGAAGATCCTGGTTTGCTTCATAATTGGTTCTGCAATGCTGATCTCCACATGCTTCCATCGCCATGCTACCCGCTTTTTACTCTGGAGCGAAATAATTCACTCAGACTACTTTACATGCACTAATGTGACTCAAGCGATCCCAACCTTCCTTGTCACAGCACCTCCTCTCCTTGGTGAGGAATCCAACTCTTCTGTGCCGTTTAAAAGGAGGAAGCTGTCCTGGGATCCAGTATGCGATAACTTTTCGAGAGTACGAGTGTTCATAACTTATTGTTGACTCCACCGCTATCATGAAAGGACTCTCCCCTCGCCCAGGATTAAGTTAAATTTTGACAGGAGGGACTGCTGAGGCTGTGAAGTGGGCGACACCACAAATAGGTGCGCAAGGCTTTGAATGTGGGACATTTGGTAATAAGAAACGTCACTACTGTCGTGTTTATTAGTACACGTATAAAGTCTCTAAGTCAAGTTCCACTTTCACTTGACTATCCTTCATGTGTCCAGAAGTGAGGGAAAGCCGTTTTTACATCAAGAATTAGTGGTATCATTTCCTTGGACTTTGTTTCTTTAAATTCGTATGACAATTTGACTTACATTACCTGATTGCGTCTCCAAAGAAGGTTTTTATGTTTACAAATGCTTGAAAGTGCGCAAATACACACCCAGTTGGGAGTTTGTTCAGGAATGCTTTTCAAATCGAAAGAAAACCATCACATTGTTCTCCAAATAAGAGGTCAAAGTGCTTTCTGCAAAACGGTCTCTTACCGTCACGACTTGAACACTCGAACGAATAAATGCATCCTTTTTTCACCTTGCAATATAAAATTGTTGAAGCAGCAGAGACTCTTTTCATTGAGGACTCTAATTTTCCATGATCGGTGTTGCGAAGTTACCCAAATTCCTTCCATAAAATACTGAGTTATTCTGTACAAGCAGGACATTTTTCTGCTCTCGTTAGGTGTGCGCTTGATGGTAGGGCGTTGAAGACCACCCTTTTCACCCCCAAATGACTTCTTTCTGTCTGCTGACATTTAGTTTGCCCGATAAGACGCTGGAATCGGTCTTCTATTTCGAGGACTTCCACCGCTGGACTAGTAGGAACTTCGCTTCCCAGGGTCGCTACCAATCACGTGAGGCCACATCATCCCTTTTGATGGCCTTGACTACGATGAATTTGGTAAATTTTTTTATAGAAGGCGTTTTAATGCTTGTATATTTCACTAAGCGTCCCATTTCTCTTGTGCCACTGCTAATATTTCCTGACAGCTGAAGAGGAAGTAGGTTGAAAAACTGAAAAATTAACTCACATAATGAGACAGCTTGTCTTTATTCCAAGCTTTCGACACATCCAATGACGCCGAGAAGTGGAACAAGTATTATTGAGAATGAGTAGACTATCTATAATTAGTTAAACAGTTATTTTTTCCCTAGTGCTTGCTTGAACTCCTCTTTTTTTTCCCGTAAACAACACTTTTTTGTTTTGAAACGAAGCAAGTTCAGATGTTACTGTCATTTTTTCTGGGAAGGTGTACTACAGACAATGCATTGTTACGTTGACAATTCGTGTTCATTACGTGAGATGGGGCTGACAGAGTTGTCAGCAAGAAAAATAATGCTTGAGTTCTTGTCTGAATAAAGGTAATTTCGCAGTTGAACGTATGGAATTTAAAGGTCTTGAAGCACCTTTGATCTACATTCTTTTGGTAAAGTCTTCGCTAACACTTGATGGAGAGTTTATCCTCATCATTGTTCCGTTATACGAGGAGCGGTCGAGCAAGGGCAGCATTTCTTGGTTGATAACCGAAATGGGAAAAAACTTATTTTCATGAACGCAAACGGCCCTACTTTTCCACTTGGTCTCCTTAAGGTCTCCAGGGCTTCTCAACTGCACGGATCTGGCGTTGTGAATGTGCTAATCAGGGCTAGGCTGCTTTACTTCATCATCGATGCTGAAATGCTGACCCCTGAGGTACTGTCCTTAAGGCTGTAGATGCTATTATTGGGACGTTGCTCACTAGATAGGTTCATCACTTCTGATGTCCAGGATGAGGCTGTTCAAATGTATACGAGCAAGAATACTGACTGGAGAGGTGAACTGAGACCCGAGACTGTCGTTGAAACATTTTGATCAGTCCATTGCCTTACTTTTAATGTACTATCACCGTACTCTGATGTTCTAGAAGTCTTCTGTGTGGGCGGGCATCAATTAATTAAAAAAAAACTTTGTTAACCATCTTCCATTGCTTCATCCACCCACTCACCGACACCACTGTCAGCTGTCATCTTGATTAAGGTTGTTTGGATTGGACTGCCTCACCCCCACGTAAGCAGTGACTATGGCTAATGGAGCGCACTTAACGCTTATCTCTGCGTGGATTTCTGTCGTAATAGTACTTATCCCTCTAGGTTTGAAAATGGAAAGCTTTGTTTGTACTTGAACCTCCCCCCCCCCCCTATTTACTACCTCTGGGGATCCATTGCTCTTCATTGTTTTAGATTCGTCGCCTAAGTGGTTGGAGTACGGAGACAGGTGGACAAGCAGTGTCTGAAGCATCCAATCCTGATTTCATTCACTTTCGTGGTCTGGAAGACTCGCCCGTTCTCTTTCAGTACTTACGATCAGCCTGACATCTTCTTTTAACGTCACTCGAATTTGTCCTGTCCATTCCGGATCTCTCACATGCTTGTCAATGTGAAGTAGTTAATGCCTGACTATCAAGCGGAGCGAATTCTTAAAACATTCCAAATTTTCTCAATGGTACTTCGACTTTTTTCCTTTTCATTTTCCGGGCTTGGCGATGTGCCAGCACTTTGGCCTATAATCTGTTTATAGTAGGTAAAAGTTCACACTACATTATTGAGATGACATACTTTT
The DNA here is from genome assembly GCA_001923025.3 of Taenia multiceps. NCBI lineage: Eukaryota > Metazoa > Platyhelminthes > Cestoda > Cyclophyllidea > Taeniidae > Taenia > Taenia multiceps. The sequence goes on along the minus strand of CM010313.2, from coordinate 24,314,015 downwards.
ATCGGTTCTAAGTATAGTTCTCTCGGAAAAAAGGATGGACTTTTGACAATTTGTTGAAATGTCCTTTTCTCATAAAAAAAAATATGGAACGATATTGTAGCGATATGCATTGACATTACCGCATATTTGTACTTTTAGAAGTTCTTTGTCAAAGGTCATTCATGAAATGGATTTCGACACGTAAGCCCCCATATGCGGCGAACTAACGTTTGTGCACGAAAGGTCCTTTTATAGGCATTAAGTAGGTTAGTTGCTAGTCCTTAAAAGTCAGTGAGTGATGGTTAGGCTCTAAATTGGTCAGAATTCTTTCATACTCGATCGCTGATGTAATAATGTGTTCATACAAACACAATCCCTTATTTGATTGAAGAAGAAGGTGCAGTTTTGTCATCTGATCTAAGTAAATAGTCTAGCTGAAGCTAAAAAAAATAGAATATAAGTCGAATTCGACTAGCGGTTAAAAATGTAGACTTGTAAAGTGGTGGTTGTCAATGCTCCCATCCACCCTGTTAATGCTTAGACGCTCAAGCATGCACATTTCAAATGGAAATCATCATGTGTTGTGATATTTACCGGAGAAGGGGAGTTGCCTTGTGAAATGCGTAAACTTGGTAGTTAGTATTCTTCCTATTTTTTCGACCCTCTCCATTTCAGTGTTGTACGAGCGGCATAGTAGGGTGCCAATCAATCAGTGGAGACGCGGAGGAGGCATCAGTTGTCCACGTAATTTACTTTGTTTTTGTATACTTACCGTGGGAAAGCCAATGATTCGCGTCTTCACATCATTCACACTTTACGTGGCTTCAGTAGCTCTTCTTATGAGAATTCCAACTTTCAGCCTTCTGAAGCAGATGTATGATATCCAGATCTTGGGATCGGGGAACGAAATCAGGATCGTTCTTCAATGGGACGGCGTTCACTTTCACCACTGCCACCATGGCTGCATCTCGATTTATAAGAAGCCAGAGTAGTGTGAAAAGTTCGTTATTAGTGTGCACCACGGTCGAGGGTCTGTGTCGCTTAAGCCGGAGCATGAACTGCGGATCAAAAGTACTTCCACTCGGCGACATGACCCCCGGGCCATGCCAGTAGGTTCCCTTAGCCTTTACTTACGTTCGTGGACTATTTTCTGCAAAGACTAGAAGTGCTACACAATCTGGCATTTGGAAGGACTTCCGTGGTGATAAAATAAACAGCTGTCCACTTTATTTTGCTGAATCGCAATACATTTTTTTTAAACTAATAACTTATAATTGAAATATATTTAAGCCTTCAGGAGCCCATCAGATCATATTACCAGCCTATGTGACGTTTGGTAAAAGAGTTTGAACATTTATCTTGTAGTACTTTGCTATTTTAACTCCTCATTTTGATTCCGTGGGCACCCAAGGCTCCGCTTTTGCGCTCTCACCACTAATACCCAAGCGACACTCTCCTATGTCGGCAATGTATTTTTTCTACTCTAGTGTCATATCTTCTCTCAACTTTGGGCGCTGGATTGGTGGAATCAAAAAGTGACTCTGGTCATATCATCGAATGCAACACCTTAACGTGCCAGAAAGGGATAGGCTGTCGCAAACTCCATCAAAATTGCTGAGACTGAGGTCCGCCTTTGCCAACCAACCCGGTCTTATGTTCCATCCGGATAAAGATGTCAAGTCGATGACACGGAACCTTATCTTTTATTAACTGACTCGGTTTTTAGGTCGACCTTCTTAAATCTGCCGATGGACACGCGAGAGGACTGGCACACGTCCTCTTTCCCAAAACAGGACTTAGTGAAACAGTCGAGAGAGATCTGACGTCGTAGTTGCACGCAAATTCGACGGTTGGTTTATGGATGTTTCCCTTATACCATCCAATGCGTTGTGATGGCTGGCATGGAAGTTTAACCGGTCGGAGCGCCGGAGAAGACGTTCAAAAGGAATGCGTCCACTGCTTAGCTCTTCATTTTGGTTTCAGAGTGATTTAAGGCTCTGGGTGATAGGGTCTCCATGCCGTGCCAGTAACACCGTTCAGTCCTTCTGTACGTCGGGAGTGCATATTCCGCCCTGGAATTATGACTTCTTTCGTCCTCAAGAAATTTCTTTTTAGTTCATCAAGCGGTAAAATCATTTGTCCATGGTCAGTTAGATTAGCTACACAAATGAAGGTGTATCTAACTGTCATTTTGTCGGAGAGAAAAATAAACAACGATTTCAACGCACTGCGGATCCTGCCGATTAAAAAAAATTGGCCTACCTTTTTTTGAAATCCCTTTTTGAAAAGCAGTTACCTGACTTGTTTACTCAAAAATCACCTCTGACCGCCAGTTTGCACTTTTTTGTGTGGTTGATTCAT
>CM010313.2:24281954-24311575 GCA_001923025.3 Taenia multiceps | reverse complement strand
CTCAATCGCTCGATAGACACGGCTACAAAAGATGGGACGATAGAAGTACTTGGCATGCCCTCACGAGAAGGTAGCACATGGGAAGTTGGGGGTCAACGTAGGTCGCGAAGATACCTGTCTGGCGGGGCTTTGCATATGAAAAAGGGCAAGGGTAGAACAACGAAAAAGAATTGGTGTAGGTAGTCAAGCTGGTCCGTTACTCGCTGAGCGCTGCTGAGGCTCATTCTTGACGTGGTTAGCCCCAATTATTCTAGCCTCTCAATAGCAGCGCACAATCTTGCGCTATCAACAATAGAGCATCTTCCCAACTAGACAACCATTTTGGGTTGTCTTTCTACCGCAGTAAGCCCCCGATCAACTACGTGTTCCTCAGATATGAATTCATATCCCTATCAGCGGAGGTGGAAAAAATATTTGGTTATAAAAAGCCAATACCATCCAAAAGAATGATCCGGGAGATGCTATAGCCATAGTGACAGTGAGTGAGCTTACTTTGAACGAGGCAGGACCTTGGGACGCCATTCACCGTTAAAGCAACCCACCTCCATGTAGCGCTTGAAGACCAGGGTGTAGATCACACCGGCGATGTTAAACAAGTCCAGCTGTGTGTTAGAGGGAGTAGGAGAAGGGGAAAGGTAACCATAAGAACAAAAGGCATCGAAAATGGACCGAAACAACAGCAATGGCAATCCTACTACTACCTAGAAATGAAGTTAGATGGAAATTGGAAAGAAAGTAGAAGCTGTGGGCTATCGATGTCTAATAGGCGTTTCGAGGTCGTGAACCCAACTGCAGCTCAGCATTTCATAAGTTTTCTCAAATGATGAACAGACTAATCACTAGTAGATCAAGAGTGTTCCAAAAAGCTGAAAATAAGATAGGATCGTAGTTGTTTGAACTCCTACCGTGGATACCAGAGGCATGGGAACGGCAACGAGAATTCCATCATCAACTGGTAGATCCGTTATTGACTAGGGTAGTGAATTTACAACATGAACCCCTAAATCTATTTTGAAAATGCTTTAAAATGCAGTTTCATGAAAGCCTTCCTCCGATCATTACTTGTAAATGTACGCCGAATGCATTTTTAAATAGATTAAAGTATTTAAATTGGAAGGCTAGTTTTTAACATAGTTAAGCAAACGCTAGAGAAGTCAAAGTAAAGATGATGGATCCAGCGCTGATCGGTCCTGTGTCCAAGTTACCACAACCGAGATGTCCTAAATCGACCCATGGACTCAGTGTATAATGCTGCCTATCTGAGGAATCCAGAAAAAAATTTCCAACCATTTGGTTCCTTTTCAGAGTGGTTGTACAGTTCAAGACCAGTTCACTAGCCCCCACTTCAAGAAAGTCGTTAATCAATGTTACCAGTTCTAAGCCATGCCCGACAAATTGGCACCCAAGCCGATATCTCGATCTCAAAACGATTGTTCGTGTTAAGATCAAATTCAGGGAGTCGAACTCAACAATTGCCAAGGCAGAAGCATTCAGATTCACGATGAGCGAGTCCAAAAACGATCAGTACGTCTCTTTCCTTAAAAACTGTGTACTCCTGATTCTTAATTTTGGAGGAAACGACAAGAGAAACTAAGAAGTGCTTAGAAGGCAAAGTAGTGATGGCAAGACCTGCCTGATAGGTCCACGGCTGACCAGTGAGCATCTCAATGCAAGGGAAGGAGCGTTTCTTTTCCACCTTAAACACCGTGCCCGGTGGAAATCGAGCCATGTCGATGCAGAGCCCGAAATCCAGGAGCACCAGGACCTTCGTGCATCGGCCAGACATTAGACAACTGGTGAAATCGTTGCTCTGTCAAGGGAGAAAATTGTGATTATAAGGGAGTAAGTCTTTGCCAGTCCAAGTTTTTCTCAAAACGACGGTGTAAAACCAAGTAGGTAGATAAATGTCTTGGTGTGGATGGGAAATGATGTATCTCTGACACCTTACTTTTTACTTGAACTGCGAAACAAAATTTAATGTCAGGTAGTTAAAAATGGATGGAATCTTGAGACCCACCAACAAATTTGGTGACAAAGGGTTCAAAATAGATTTAGCAAGTGATCTTCATACCAACCTTCATAAAATCAAATTTGATCAAACTTTGCAATATTATAAGATTCACGTGAATGCTCATGTGTGGAATAAGACGTGGATAATCTCATCGGGCAGGGTTGTGACCACCTGGATACTCGGCAAGTTTAGAGGGTAAGTTCCACTCAAAGGGATGACGTAGAGACCGAAAATGAAGACGCGTGAAAGCTATTAAACATCCCAAGTTAAAAATCGGATAAATAACTTGTCTTGTCGCTTTGTTCATATTCTAACAAGATTTAACGCCGCCAAATAATCATTCTCAATGTTAAATAACAGTCTCCACAAATGATTTTAAAGCTATGCATGAAAAGTAGCCGACAGTGATGCAGACGACAGTTTGTAGTTTATGGGGTTTTGTTTGCCTGTTGAATCAAACGTGTTAAACCGAAGATTTCGCAGGTTTAAATCCACCAAAGAACTAAAATCGCGGAAATACGGGGTCGCATAGAAGATTTGATTTAATCCTGATAGCCAATCCTAAAACTAGCCGCAGAGGAAGCGGATGTATCCGCTTGGGATAACTGCAACCTCAAAAAAACATTTCCGATCGGCTTTCTAGAAATTTCAAGTAATTTCCCTCCTGATTGGTTCATATGAAGCGTAGACCGTTCCATCGCATGACAATAACCATTTGACGGCAATTGAAAGCAGTATTACCCCTCCACCCTCTAGCCACCAGGTATGCACGCCTTGACGATACCTCCCCTGCTTACATCTGCACTAAAGCGTACCTTTTTAGCAAGTTGGGAACATTACAGGATTCAGACACAGGCTAAAACAGTATCCATCGCAGGCCCGCACCTGTGAGGCTCTACAGCTTCATTATTAGAATACCTATAAATATGTTAAATAAGTAAGTGTATGAGTTCCACAGCATAAATAAAGGTAGTCAGCGTTATCAGAGGGATCATCCCAAAGTTTACGTTCTATTTGACTGCCCAAAAAGGGGGACTTATGGGAACACGCAATTATTACCAAAAAATATCACGTTTTAAACGGGGTAGAAAACGGTTCAAGAGTGAGTCACCAGCAAATGTAGCGATAAGTTTGGTGGTCCAGCTTCTAATTAACACTGCCGCTGGTTCCTTGAAACAGAATCACTTGCTTAGCACGATTATGAAGTTTTCGGCGGAGCAGCTTGGATTGCTCAACAGATACATGGTAGTTATCTTGCAAGGCAATGAATCACATTCATCCCGCCGCAGTGCGTAGCTCCAATATCCTGCAGTTAATTGAAGCAGACTTTCTTGTTGCATGATACTTGGATAAGCCACCAACAGGTTGAAAAAACGCACATGTAAACATAAATCCTAACTTTGCATTTAGCACTATGGTGTTATCACACGGGTACTCAGAAATAAACGTATCGTTCCTACCCAAAAATTGGGGTTCGCTAGGATTTATAGGCGCCAAAATCCTGAATCAATCCTCTGGAGTGACTGAGGTTCAACAAACGAAAGACCAAATTAAGTTTGTTTAAATCCACTCACAGCCACTCCATCTTCCACCACCCCTTCAGTTGCCACAGTCTCATCCAACGCCGAGACATCCAAAAGGGGGAATCGATCATTGATTCGGAAGTTATCCGGTTTAATATCTCCGTGAATAATTCTTGCATGATTGTGTAACCCTTCGGCAATCCATAGGAGCTCCAGGCTAAGGTAAAGCGCCACAAGCTCTTCCTCATGTCGCAGCAGCGATGGCGGTGATGATGAAGACAAAGTGCGTCTCAGACGGAAGTTCAGAGATGAGTGCGGTGCTCTGCCATTCTTAACCCTTTTCGAACCCACTAGTTGTCGTGGCAAGAGACTGTAGTTTAGCAAATTCAATAGGCCCACCGAGTAGAAGGGCATGAGTAAGCAGGAAAAGTGTCCTACGCTATGAGCGAGTGCCAAAGCGGGACAAATGGAAGGTCGCTGAGGAAGAAAAATGTTCAAATTGTCATAAATAGAAAAGGAAAATGCTTTTAAATGCATGTTTTACTGTGCAAGTTTTATTGGCCCCCTCAATTCAGCTATCATCACAACTTTCCGAACAACCAATTTCAACGATCCTCAGAAATTTTTGCAAGCCGATTGTAGGAATGCCTTCATAATTATCAGTTAAGTTTCCCGTAAAGAACGAAGAAACGACAATATAGCAGGGATATTTGCAACACGACCTATTCGTTCCGCCTAACCGCACACGTCGACAATAAAACTACGTTCGGGATTGTACGCCCTCATAGCGTTTTAAGTGAAAACTCTGATGCTACAACTGCACCCACCACGTCAATAGCGATCCTGCCGTTACGGAAAGCGGAGACAACACGTCGCCTCGCCTCACGCATGTAGTAAAACTCCAGCGGAAAGTCTGGTTCCTCCAACTTAACCACCCGCAGGATGCCGATTGAATCACTTTTGCTAATAATTCGCTGCTGCTGTTCCGGAAAACATCCAACAGTAGTAGTATCCAGGACAGCAGTAGCAGCACATGAACTGACATCCTCAGGGGGAAGGAGACGAACCAGGTAGACAATGCCACAGGTTCCAGAACCAAAACGACACTGTGCCGCGTAACGCTGTTGTCCTGCAATGAAAAAATATCACGATAAGGAAGTTCCACCACTCCAATGCACAGGGAAGTATAATGTCAAAAAAATGTAGTAGTGAATCTGTGAAGGATGAAACTAAACCGAAAGTGAACCATAATTGGCTTGTGATTTAAAAAACTGTTTAAATCAGAAACTGTTGAAACTTTCCGACTTGTTTTTCGTTTCAGACAATGAAAGGCACATTCTCCCGCTTCGGATCGTTAAACACCATTTGCTGAAGCAACCACAACCATAGCCCTGACTGAGATGAGTAAGTGAATAAGGGATGTATTAGTCATCATAAATTTTTGGTCATTGATTACAAAAATCCACACCTTAACCCGTTAAGATTTTCTACACTGTCCTCTAAGTGGACCATGGTGATGGAATTAGGCAACACTTAGTCCGGACTAAAATTTTGACCCCTCAGTAATCTGCATTAATTATGCACATCTTCAATACTATCGAGAATGAGGAACTGGAGGGTATATTTGAACAGAAGTTTGAAGTTAAAATATCAGAAATAGGCGGCACATCCAATCTTGTTTACAGTGGAGATAAGGAGTCACATGAAAAAAAAGATATAGATTCATGATCCAATAATTTTTGTTCCAATCAAATTCAGTAACGGTTCCCGGATTATTATTAGTAACTTTGTGATTTGGAGTGATTCGACCCAACCATCAAAAAGACTGCAATAATAAGAATTTATGGGAGAATTTCGAAAGGCCTGCCCCCCCCCCCCCTCCTAATGTTGCACATTTTACCTGGCATTTCATTGTAAGCAGCCAAAAATTGAGTAGCAGGACTTTAATGACCAAACAAGATTCGAGCTATAAGAGGGAAGGGGGTTTGTACCGGCAATGCTGCAATCATAAAATTCAAAAATAGAAACAATAAATTTTGAAGATTAGTCAGAGGCGCATGTTTGTTTTATCAAATGATGGAAAGACCGTGAGTCCATAAAAACAAAGCCTAGTAATTTACGGCCAAGTATACGTAAAATCAAAATCGGTACTGAAGACATCGAAGGTGTTAATTTGATGCTACGCACGGTAAAATAAATCATTCAGACTTTAAGCCTGTATCAAGCACTATATATAAGGTGCGTCTTAGTCCTAGCTACAGAGGCAGATGAATTGACAGGTGTACCTAACCATAGAAAATGCTTAACACAGTTCGGTAAAATTAATGTTAATAACCATTTTGAATTAAAATCAAACGCGAAATTTTACAGGGACGTAGAAATCTCAGTCAAATACCCGACAATAAAACCTGAACAAAATTAGGGACACTAAATCTTACTCAAAATCTGGTGCACCTGCCACTCACCGAATTGAAAGATGGACTTAGAAGGCGATGCTAGTCTCAGAGCGAAGTAATTTGACCACTCGACCACTCGAGGAGCTACTTTGGTCCAGAATACCTTGGAAAATTTGGAACACCATGGACCCACACCCTCCTCCGTCTCCCTCACTTTCATTGCTTGACCAACCGAAGGCTGCTTTAAAATTAGTTCTCGTATCTATCAAAAAAAAGTCATCTCGCCGTTGAGCGCAATGTTAAAACATGAATGATGACGGCAAAGGAATTGAACCTGTCCAGGGGAGAAAAGCTGAGTGACCACGGCGGGGGAAGTGCTAGTACTGGCGCTCAACGCTTCGCCATGACGTAGCGATTGCTCGAGGAAGTAGTTAGAGGCATCGATAAGATGATGATCCTCTATATTTAGCGGCATCCGCTCCGAAGTGGACAGTTCAGATAGGTCAGACTGACGGTTTTCAGGGAGAACACGCTTCGAGAGGGCACAACTAGCTTCTTTGTTATTGAGACTGTTTTTGCTACCCTCACCAAAATCCAAAGGTGGCTTCTCGAAATGAATCGCCTTTCTATGAGATAAAGGGGAAGACTACGTTATAGCCAACCCGATAATCCTAAATGGTATCCGAAGGAAAGAATAGAACTTAAACCAAGCTCCTCTTCACATAAAATAACAGCTGCTGCATTAATGCAAGAAAGGGGGCCTTTAAAATAAAAAAAAAAGGCTCGATAATAAATTGGAACTTTATCCGAAAGGGATTTACTCGGAGTTAAACCCCTATACCTATGTTAAGTAACAGTTCATAATTGAGGGGTTTTGAAAAATCATAAAATAGTAAAGTCAGCCACATTGGATATATTTCCCGCACAATAATGGAGTGCACCGTAACTCGCCTTAAACGACAAGGACAAACGTGTTCAAGCGAAGAATTCGACTCCTCATAGGTATTCAACGATTTTTTCTGAAGCAAACCACGCAAAAATCAAATAAGACAAATTATAAGCCCAAAACTCGTCGTCATAAGCGAGTATAAGAGTTCAACGAATTCACACTTTTGTCACTTAAAGGCCTGTATCGTGGCAGCACATAAACAGTTGTAAAGGGTGAAACTCGTGATTCATGTTAAGCGGACCTCTGTCGCATTCGTAATTTCACCCAAAAGGTACTTGATTTGGATGTAGACCTCAGCAGAGGTAAATGGGTCATCCCACACGGTTGACATGTGCTCCTCACCGTCTAAGTAAACAAAGTGCATAAAACAAAAGGAAGTATTCTGCGAAAACTCAAGAGTGCGTAATTGCTAAACGAAAGCATTAACGATTCCAGAAACAAAAGGGGACAAAAACAAGTATCAATGTTTTGCAGATCTAAAAGCTAAGATGAAGGTATCTACAGCATAGCATAGAAGCATAGCAAAATTATATTTTACTAAAAATTCCGGACAACTACGACTGTATAAGAAGACAATTAGGTTTACTTCTGGACATAAGATGTCGTGCATATCGCTGCATGAGAAATGCCTCCATGGGTAACTCTGATCGGCTGGAAACGAGTCCAAGGATCGAAGTAACTTCATCAAATGGAGATCTAAAACGGCGTTGGAACCAAATCTCGCCCCTAGCCTCTTCAAAGCACTGTTCGCCATCATGTCCGCACAGCAACTGCAGAAAAGAGACAGCTAGACGAAACTCCATACTTTGTGACCCGTTCCCGAAAACAAGTAAACATACCTGTAGAGTGCACGCAAAGACCTCAGGCTTCATTTGAAGGTAGAAACCTAAGGTGTCTAAAATATACCAGATAACTGAAATCAGGTAGACAGCGACATAGTCTTTAAATGATCAAGTAATAGTATAATGCTGGAAAAACTGCACTTGTACACGGTACTGAAAGGAACTAAATGCTCCAATACCAAATAGCGATAATATAGCAAGTAAACGCCGCGCCATAATGCAACTCGAAACTCATGTAGAGCAATGGATGTATGTACGCGCAGAACCAGTGCAAGAGTCGCAAAAGGATTGAAAGTTATTAGCTCAATAAGTTGTTTTAAAACAACAGTACACCAATAAAAGCAGGCTAATAGATCCAACCTCCGCAATACCAAAAGCACCTGATATTCACTTTCACCGATTGAAGGGTTGTCATGCTATCAATACGTTAAAACAGCCTTGAACCGATCAAAATTCCAGTATTTATTGCGTTCTTCGTATCGAAATAGTGGATGCAATGTCCGAATGAAGTTTTACCATTATGGTGCTTGTTACATCCAAGTTGGTGTGACGTGTTAAAAGTCATGAGACATATATCATAGAATATAGCTTAAGTCTTTGAACCAAAATGCAAGTGTGCTTAGTTGTGAGGATCCAGAATGCAAAATGACGTTTTAGATGCAGAAATTTAAGTAATGGCCATCCAAAAATATGGTCTAAACTTAATTTTAAAAGTTGCCTGCAGGTAAAAGACAAATGCGTTTAATTATGCCTTTTTTCTGCTCGAATTCAATAGTAAACACCTTTACACTTGTAGCGTCTCGAGACTCCCCTTAAGGTAAAAGAAGGCGCAGTACTAGGGCAGAATATACATATTCCGCGAACAGAGGACTTGGGGGCTGTTGGCACGGCCCGGAGGCCGACCAACCGGCTAGAACAAGATGGCCACCCAAGTGACCTAAACCGGTAGTTCGAACAAACAAAGTATTACACAGCCCCTCTCCTCCTTCGAGCGTCGTCCCCGACGCTCCCCTTCGTCCGCCTCCCGTGTCAGCCATCACAACGTAATCAGTGCTGCGAGAAGCACCCACGAGCTAACCGTCCCAGTCGTCGAGGCTCGAACGCATGTGTTCCTGTAGTGCCATCAATTCCGCGTAGCACTCAGTGCAGCAAATGCGCGCCTCTTGGCCCTCCTCTGGGCTTGGAGTCCACGGCTAGTGTCGCTTCAGTTGTTAATAGCTTTCCTGTCCAACACGAGGGCGAGGGAGATGTCGAAGATGAACGTCGATCTCGACCCTTCTGTTACAAGATGCCAAAGGTTCTCCCCTCCGTAGCACATGTACTTCTTTCACAACGCCGACGTTTGCCAGAAACGGCATGGAGCAGGATAAAATGCATCAAAGTCGGGTCCGCTTTCCGCTGCCACCAATGTAGCGTCCCGAGGCTCCCCTTAAGGTAAAAGAAGGTGCAGTTCTAGGGCAGAATATATATATTCCGGGAACAGAGGACTTGGGGGCTGTTGGCACGGCCCGGAGGCTGACCAACCGGCTAGAACAAGATGGCCACCCAAGTGACCTAAACCGGTAGTTCGAACAAACGAAGTATTGCATCCAGATCTAGTAGAAATGCTTCGGGAAATCAGTGCAGCTGCAAACATGTGTCGCCTCAGTTGTATAGAAATCTAATAACTGGCAAATGGCTCGTGGGTATTTTCATCCAGCACCTATTATATTGTGATGGCTATCGTGGAAGACTTACAGTGGGCAGCGTCGAGAATGACGTTCATAAGAACAGGGAGCCACTTAATACTTTGTTTGGTTGACTGTTATTTTAAGCTACGAACTTGGGGTAGCCATAGTGCCTGTGACTAAAGGCCAACCTTTGGACCATGCCAGCAGCCCCAATCACTTTATGTTTGCTAAAATATATACATGTATTCTGTAGAAGTATTATGTTCTTTATTTTCTTTAAGAAACTCCCAAAACGCTCCAGATATGCTCCAGAAACGAGTAACTGGGAGATATTTAGTTGTTTAAAAAACATTAATTCCTTTAGGCAGCAAAAATTTCCTCTTTAGAGTTCTTGTAGCGTTCATGCAATGCTTAGTTTGACTGCTTGTTTCGATTCCGGTGGATTGGGCGACTAGTTTCCCAGCCGTATGATTTGGACTCCGGGTGATGCTGGCGGTCGCGTTTCCTCTGTTTGCTATATATGTACATATACATAAATGCTTTCAGAATGCATTATTGATGCTGGTGGTGAGTTCCTGCCGCTTTTTTACTGGTACTTGTTTCGCCAGCAGTTGCGGCCCGGTGCATTTATTTAGATAGTGCTCCTAGTTGTGAAATGTGCTGCTGCATCGACGCTTCGTTGCCGAGTTATTTTTCGTTTGATAGTTTCCGGGGCCCAAGTTCGGCGTCTTTTTTAATTTCGATACATACAAGGTGAGTTTCTTGATGAGGACAGCAGGAGCCATCTGACGATTCCATTCTTTTCGGGCAGGAGTCGATGACAATCTATCCTTGCTCTGATTGGTTATGCCTTCATTTTCTTTTGCATTTTAGGCGTAATTGTGGTGAATTTGGTTTCTTTACTGCGGTAAGCTTATCTTCCCCCACTTGGAGTGTTGATTTAATTGAAATGTATCAAAATAATTAGTGGGTTTATTTTCGGAGATGGTGTTCTGTGGAAGTTGGAGATTTGGTGTTGCGCGCAGCTGCCGAAACGCGGAATCCCTGCATCTCGGATGTTCCGATGGTTCTTCTTTGTGAAATTGTTCTGTTCTGGTTGAAGTTAGTATTTTGGGTACCTGTTGTTTGGGAGGTCAATTGATTGCGCTGGTAAAGCATGGTTCTTGTTCGCGTGATTGGTGAGGCATTCAATTGTGTCAACACTCTTAATTGCGTACCCTTACTTTCGTTTAGCTCTTCATTGCAAGGGGCTGTTCATTTTTGCTCCGGGCTCTGCCCCGATTTGGTTGGGCATGTCGCCGTTTCTCCGATGCACTTTTGTGCAGATACTTCGGGTTCCGTAATTCTCCCCCTTTCTCAGCAGACACCGTACTTGTCCGTGGTAAGTTAGTGAAAGGTGGCACACATCTCTAGACCAGCTTCCACTCAGACAGGCCTAGAATGCGGGGGATTCCGTCCACTCTACCTGTGGATTGTTTTTGCCCGCAGACGTGCGGATTAGCTGCATCGCTGGCAGGGTTGAGTACTATTGCGGGACGTAGCGAAGCACCACGACACTCCAATTCTAAAACTATTCCCAGGATGTTGGTTCCCACGCGCGATGAGTGCGGCGCGTTCATGATGCTGTTCAAGCGCTTCGACTGGAGCAACTCAACGCGAGAATTTTCGAGTTGGAAGGGTCGCCAGTTGCGCCAATGCCAGAATTCTGGGATCTATGGTTGTTCATGTATCGGTTTTAGTTCCAAAACGCTGAAATCGGCATTGTCTTCCACGGCAGAAGCGACGCTGATCACCACCAATGAATGTGTCACCCCTGAACGTGCCATCGTTATGATATTACGCTTTGATCAATAAATGCATTTGCAAAACATTGATTTTTACACACAAGATCAGGGGAAATGAATCTATCGTACAGCTGAAAGACTTGGTCAGTCAAAACAGATTGAAGGAGACTGGGGATGTCATTCATTGAAGCCCCGGCTCAAGTGAGCAATGATAGCGTTTGCCTTCTCAGCCGCCACGTTGTAGTCGGCCGCATTGTCACGCAGAAAGGTCTCGCACCGCGCCCGCAGACTGGCTAGGTCGGGGTAATCCGCAGACGCGCAGCTACGAACATTTAGAAGAGTGAAGAAGATGCTGCGCCAGATCTCAATCGCTCGATAGACACGGCTACAAAAGATGGGACGATAGAAGTACTTGGCATGCCCTCACGAGAAGGTAGCACATGGGAAGTTGGGGGTCAACGTAGGTCGCGAAGATACCTGTCTGGCGGGGCTTTGCATATGAAAAAGGGCAAGGGTAGAACAACGAAAAAGAATTGGTGTAGGTAGTCAAGCTGGTCCGTTACTCGCTGAGCGCTGCTGAGGCTCATTCTTGACGTGGTTAGCCCCAATTATTCTAGCCTCTCAATAGCAGCGCACAATCTTGCGCTATCAACAATAGAGCATCTTCCCAACTAGACAACCATTTTGGGTTGTCTTTCTACCGCAGTAAGCCCCCGATCAACTACGTGTTCCTCAGATATGAATTCATATCCCTATCAGCGGAGGTGGAAAAAATATTTGGTTATAAAAAGCCAATACCATCCAAAAGAATGATCCGGGAGATGCTATAGCCATAGTGACAGTGAGTGAGCTTACTTTGAACGAGGCAGGACCTTGGGACGCCATTCACCGTTAAAGCAACCCACCTCCATGTAGCGCTTGAAGACCAGGGTGTAGATCACACCGGCGATGTTAAACAAGTCCAGCTGTGTGTTAGAGGGAGTAGGAGAAGGGGAAAGGTAACCATAAGAACAAAAGGCATCGAAAATGGACCGAAACAACAGCAATGGCAATCCTACTACTACCTAGAAATGAAGTTAGATGGAAATTGGAAAGAAAGTAGAAGCTGTGGGCTATCGATGTCTAATAGGCGTTTCGAGGTCGTGAACCCAACTGCAGCTCAGCATTTCATAAGTTTTCTCAAATGATGAACAGACTAATCACTAGTAGATCAAGAGTGTTCCAAAAAGCTGAAAATAAGATAGGATCGTAGTTGTTTGAACTCCTACCGTGGATACCAGAGGCATGGGAACGGCAACGAGAATTCCATCATCAACTGGTAGATCCGTTATTGACTAGGGTAGTGAATTTACAACATGAACCCCTAAATCTATTTTGAAAATGCTTTAAAATGCAGTTTCATGAAAGCCTTCCTCCGATCATTACTTGTAAATGTACGCCGAATGCATTTTTAAATAGATTAAAGTATTTAAATTGGAAGGCTAGTTTTTAACATAGTTAAGCAAACGCTAGAGAAGTCAAAGTAAAGATGATGGATCCAGCGCTGATCGGTCCTGTGTCCAAGTTACCACAACCGAGATGTCCTAAATCGACCCATGGACTCAGTGTATAATGCTGCCTATCTGAGGAATCCAGAAAAAAATTTCCAACCATTTGGTTCCTTTTCAGAGTGGTTGTACAGTTCAAGACCAGTTCACTAGCCCCCACTTCAAGAAAGTCGTTAATCAATGTTACCAGTTCTAAGCCATGCCCGACAAATTGGCACCCAAGCCGATATCTCGATCTCAAAACGATTGTTCGTGTTAAGATCAAATTCAGGGAGTCGAACTCAACAATTGCCAAGGCAGAAGCATTCAGATTCACGATGAGCGAGTCCAAAAACGATCAGTACGTCTCTTTCCTTAAAAACTGTGTACTCCTGATTCTTAATTTTGGAGGAAACGACAAGAGAAACTAAGAAGTGCTTAGAAGGCAAAGTAGTGATGGCAAGACCTGCCTGATAGGTCCACGGCTGACCAGTGAGCATCTCAATGCAAGGGAAGGAGCGTTTCTTTTCCACCTTAAACACCGTGCCCGGTGGAAATCGAGCCATGTCGATGCAGAGCCCGAAATCCAGGAGCACCAGGACCTTCGTGCATCGGCCAGACATTAGACAACTGGTGAAATCGTTGCTCTGTCAAGGGAGAAAATTGTGATTATAAGGGAGTAAGTCTTTGCCAGTCCAAGTTTTTCTCAAAACGACGGTGTAAAACCAAGTAGGTAGATAAATGTCTTGGTGTGGATGGGAAATGATGTATCTCTGACACCTTACTTTTTACTTGAACTGCGAAACAAAATTTAATGTCAGGTAGTTAAAAATGGATGGAATCTTGAGACCCACCAACAAATTTGGTGACAAAGGGTTCAAAATAGATTTAGCAAGTGATCTTCATACCAACCTTCATAAAATCAAATTTGATCAAACTTTGCAATATTATAAGATTCACGTGAATGCTCATGTGTGGAATAAGACGTGGATAATCTCATCGGGCAGGGTTGTGACCACCTGGATACTCGGCAAGTTTAGAGGGTAAGTTCCACTCAAAGGGATGACGTAGAGACCGAAAATGAAGACGCGTGAAAGCTATTAAACATCCCAAGTTAAAAATCGGATAAATAACTTGTCTTGTCGCTTTGTTCATATTCTAACAAGATTTAACGCCGCCAAATAATCATTCTCAATGTTAAATAACAGTCTCCACAAATGATTTTAAAGCTATGCATGAAAAGTAGCCGACAGTGATGCAGACGACAGTTTGTAGTTTATGGGGTTTTGTTTGCCTGTTGAATCAAACGTGTTAAACCGAAGATTTCGCAGGTTTAAATCCACCAAAGAACTAAAATCGCGGAAATACGGGGTCGCATAGAAGATTTGATTTAATCCTGATAGCCAATCCTAAAACTAGCCGCAGAGGAAGCGGATGTATCCGCTTGGGATAACTGCAACCTCAAAAAAACATTTCCGATCGGCTTTCTAGAAATTTCAAGTAATTTCCCTCCTGATTGGTTCATATGAAGCGTAGACCGTTCCATCGCATGACAATAACCATTTGACGGCAATTGAAAGCAGTATTACCCCTCCACCCTCTAGCCACCAGGTATGCACGCCTTGACGATACCTCCCCTGCTTACATCTGCACTAAAGCGTACCTTTTTAGCAAGTTGGGAACATTACAGGATTCAGACACAGGCTAAAACAGTATCCATCGCAGGCCCGCACCTGTGAGGCTCTACAGCTTCATTATTAGAATACCTATAAATATGTTAAATAAGTAAGTGTATGAGTTCCACAGCATAAATAAAGGTAGTCAGCGTTATCAGAGGGATCATCCCAAAGTTTACGTTCTATTTGACTGCCCAAAAAGGGGGACTTATGGGAACACGCAATTATTACCAAAAAATATCACGTTTTAAACGGGGTAGAAAACGGTTCAAGAGTGAGTCACCAGCAAATGTAGCGATAAGTTTGGTGGTCCAGCTTCTAATTAACACTGCCGCTGGTTCCTTGAAACAGAATCACTTGCTTAGCACGATTATGAAGTTTTCGGCGGAGCAGCTTGGATTGCTCAACAGATACATGGTAGTTATCTTGCAAGGCAATGAATCACATTCATCCCGCCGCAGTGCGTAGCTCCAATATCCTGCAGTTAATTGAAGCAGACTTTCTTGTTGCATGATACTTGGATAAGCCACCAACAGGTTGAAAAAACGCACATGTAAACATAAATCCTAACTTTGCATTTAGCACTATGGTGTTATCACACGGGTACTCAGAAATAAACGTATCGTTCCTACCCAAAAATTGGGGTTCGCTAGGATTTATAGGCGCCAAAATCCTGAATCAATCCTCTGGAGTGACTGAGGTTCAACAAACGAAAGACCAAATTAAGTTTGTTTAAATCCACTCACAGCCACTCCATCTTCCACCACCCCTTCAGTTGCCACAGTCTCATCCAACGCCGAGACATCCAAAAGGGGGAATCGATCATTGATTCGGAAGTTATCCGGTTTAATATCTCCGTGAATAATTCTTGCATGATTGTGTAACCCTTCGGCAATCCATAGGAGCTCCAGGCTAAGGTAAAGCGCCACAAGCTCTTCCTCATGTCGCAGCAGCGATGGCGGTGATGATGAAGACAAAGTGCGTCTCAGACGGAAGTTCAGAGATGAGTGCGGTGCTCTGCCATTCTTAACCCTTTTCGAACCCACTAGTTGTCGTGGCAAGAGACTGTAGTTTAGCAAATTCAATAGGCCCACCGAGTAGAAGGGCATGAGTAAGCAGGAAAAGTGTCCTACGCTATGAGCGAGTGCCAAAGCGGGACAAATGGAAGGTCGCTGAGGAAGAAAAATGTTCAAATTGTCATAAATAGAAAAGGAAAATGCTTTTAAATGCATGTTTTACTGTGCAAGTTTTATTGGCCCCCTCAATTCAGCTATCATCACAACTTTCCGAACAACCAATTTCAACGATCCTCAGAAATTTTTGCAAGCCGATTGTAGGAATGCCTTCATAATTATCAGTTAAGTTTCCCGTAAAGAACGAAGAAACGACAATATAGCAGGGATATTTGCAACACGACCTATTCGTTCCGCCTAACCGCACACGTCGACAATAAAACTACGTTCGGGATTGTACGCCCTCATAGCGTTTTAAGTGAAAACTCTGATGCTACAACTGCACCCACCACGTCAATAGCGATCCTGCCGTTACGGAAAGCGGAGACAACACGTCGCCTCGCCTCACGCATGTAGTAAAACTCCAGCGGAAAGTCTGGTTCCTCCAACTTAACCACCCGCAGGATGCCGATTGAATCACTTTTGCTAATAATTCGCTGCTGCTGTTCCGGAAAACATCCAACAGTAGTAGTATCCAGGACAGCAGTAGCAGCACATGAACTGACATCCTCAGGGGGAAGGAGACGAACCAGGTAGACAATGCCACAGGTTCCAGAACCAAAACGACACTGTGCCGCGTAACGCTGTTGTCCTGCAATGAAAAAATATCACGATAAGGAAGTTCCACCACTCCAATGCACAGGGAAGTATAATGTCAAAAAAATGTAGTAGTGAATCTGTGAAGGATGAAACTAAACCGAAAGTGAACCATAATTGGCTTGTGATTTAAAAAACTGTTTAAATCAGAAACTGTTGAAACTTTCCGACTTGTTTTTCGTTTCAGACAATGAAAGGCACATTCTCCCGCTTCGGATCGTTAAACACCATTTGCTGAAGCAACCACAACCATAGCCCTGACTGAGATGAGTAAGTGAATAAGGGATGTATTAGTCATCATAAATTTTTGGTCATTGATTACAAAAATCCACACCTTAACCCGTTAAGATTTTCTACACTGTCCTCTAAGTGGACCATGGTGATGGAATTAGGCAACACTTAGTCCGGACTAAAATTTTGACCCCTCAGTAATCTGCATTAATTATGCACATCTTCAATACTATCGAGAATGAGGAACTGGAGGGTATATTTGAACAGAAGTTTGAAGTTAAAATATCAGAAATAGGCGGCACATCCAATCTTGTTTACAGTGGAGATAAGGAGTCACATGAAAAAAAAGATATAGATTCATGATCCAATAATTTTTGTTCCAATCAAATTCAGTAACGGTTCCCGGATTATTATTAGTAACTTTGTGATTTGGAGTGATTCGACCCAACCATCAAAAAGACTGCAATAATAAGAATTTATGGGAGAATTTCGAAAGGCCTGCCCCCCCCCCCCCTCCTAATGTTGCACATTTTACCTGGCATTTCATTGTAAGCAGCCAAAAATTGAGTAGCAGGACTTTAATGACCAAACAAGATTCGAGCTATAAGAGGGAAGGGGGTTTGTACCGGCAATGCTGCAATCATAAAATTCAAAAATAGAAACAATAAATTTTGAAGATTAGTCAGAGGCGCATGTTTGTTTTATCAAATGATGGAAAGACCGTGAGTCCATAAAAACAAAGCCTAGTAATTTACGGCCAAGTATACGTAAAATCAAAATCGGTACTGAAGACATCGAAGGTGTTAATTTGATGCTACGCACGGTAAAATAAATCATTCAGACTTTAAGCCTGTATCAAGCACTATATATAAGGTGCGTCTTAGTCCTAGCTACAGAGGCAGATGAATTGACAGGTGTACCTAACCATAGAAAATGCTTAACACAGTTCGGTAAAATTAATGTTAATAACCATTTTGAATTAAAATCAAACGCGAAATTTTACAGGGACGTAGAAATCTCAGTCAAATACCCGACAATAAAACCTGAACAAAATTAGGGACACTAAATCTTACTCAAAATCTGGTGCACCTGCCACTCACCGAATTGAAAGATGGACTTAGAAGGCGATGCTAGTCTCAGAGCGAAGTAATTTGACCACTCGACCACTCGAGGAGCTACTTTGGTCCAGAATACCTTGGAAAATTTGGAACACCATGGACCCACACCCTCCTCCGTCTCCCTCACTTTCATTGCTTGACCAACCGAAGGCTGCTTTAAAATTAGTTCTCGTATCTATCAAAAAAAAGTCAT
Source organism: Taenia multiceps (assembly GCA_001923025.3). Taxonomy (NCBI): domain Eukaryota; kingdom Metazoa; phylum Platyhelminthes; class Cestoda; order Cyclophyllidea; family Taeniidae; genus Taenia; species Taenia multiceps. The sequence continues at coordinate 24,293,827 of CM010313.2, read as the reverse complement.
CTCGCCGTTGAGCGCAATGTTAAAACATGAATGATGACGGCAAAGGAATTGAACCTGTCCAGGGGAGAAAAGCTGAGTGACCACGGCGGGGGAAGTGCTAGTACTGGCGCTCAACGCTTCGCCATGACGTAGCGATTGCTCGAGGAAGTAGTTAGAGGCATCGATAAGATGATGATCCTCTATATTTAGCGGCATCCGCTCCGAAGTGGACAGTTCAGATAGGTCAGACTGACGGTTTTCAGGGAGAACACGCTTCGAGAGGGCACAACTAGCTTCTTTGTTATTGAGACTGTTTTTGCTACCCTCACCAAAATCCAAAGGTGGCTTCTCGAAATGAATCGCCTTTCTATGAGATAAAGGGGAAGACTACGTTATAGCCAACCCGATAATCCTAAATGGTATCCGAAGGAAAGAATAGAACTTAAACCAAGCTCCTCTTCACATAAAATAACAGCTGCTGCATTAATGCAAGAAAGGGGGCCTTTAAAATAAAAAAAAAAGGCTCGATAATAAATTGGAACTTTATCCGAAAGGGATTTACTCGGAGTTAAACCCCTATACCTATGTTAAGTAACAGTTCATAATTGAGGGGTTTTGAAAAATCATAAAATAGTAAAGTCAGCCACATTGGATATATTTCCCGCACAATAATGGAGTGCACCGTAACTCGCCTTAAACGACAAGGACAAACGTGTTCAAGCGAAGAATTCGACTCCTCATAGGTATTCAACGATTTTTTCTGAAGCAAACCACGCAAAAATCAAATAAGACAAATTATAAGCCCAAAACTCGTCGTCATAAGCGAGTATAAGAGTTCAACGAATTCACACTTTTGTCACTTAAAGGCCTGTATCGTGGCAGCACATAAACAGTTGTAAAGGGTGAAACTCGTGATTCATGTTAAGCGGACCTCTGTCGCATTCGTAATTTCACCCAAAAGGTACTTGATTTGGATGTAGACCTCAGCAGAGGTAAATGGGTCATCCCACACGGTTGACATGTGCTCCTCACCGTCTAAGTAAACAAAGTGCATAAAACAAAAGGAAGTATTCTGCGAAAACTCAAGAGTGCGTAATTGCTAAACGAAAGCATTAACGATTCCAGAAACAAAAGGGGACAAAAACAAGTATCAATGTTTTGCAGATCTAAAAGCTAAGATGAAGGTATCTACAGCATAGCATAGAAGCATAGCAAAATTATATTTTACTAAAAATTCCGGACAACTACGACTGTATAAGAAGACAATTAGGTTTACTTCTGGACATAAGATGTCGTGCATATCGCTGCATGAGAAATGCCTCCATGGGTAACTCTGATCGGCTGGAAACGAGTCCAAGGATCGAAGTAACTTCATCAAATGGAGATCTAAAACGGCGTTGGAACCAAATCTCGCCCCTAGCCTCTTCAAAGCACTGTTCGCCATCATGTCCGCACAGCAACTGCAGAAAAGAGACAGCTAGACGAAACTCCATACTTTGTGACCCGTTCCCGAAAACAAGTAAACATACCTGTAGAGTGCACGCAAAGACCTCAGGCTTCATTTGAAGGTAGAAACCTAAGGTGTCTAAAATATACCAGATAACTGAAATCAGGTAGACAGCGACATAGTCTTTAAATGATCAAGTAATAGTATAATGCTGGAAAAACTGCACTTGTACACGGTACTGAAAGGAACTAAATGCTCCAATACCAAATAGCGATAATATAGCAAGTAAACGCCGCGCCATAATGCAACTCGAAACTCATGTAGAGCAATGGATGTATGTACGCGCAGAACCAGTGCAAGAGTCGCAAAAGGATTGAAAGTTATTAGCTCAATAAGTTGTTTTAAAACAACAGTACACCAATAAAAGCAGGCTAATAGATCCAACCTCCGCAATACCAAAAGCACCTGATATTCACTTTCACCGATTGAAGGGTTGTCATGCTATCAATACGTTAAAACAGCCTTGAACCGATCAAAATTCCAGTATTTATTGCGTTCTTCGTATCGAAATAGTGGATGCAATGTCCGAATGAAGTTTTACCATTATGGTGCTTGTTACATCCAAGTTGGTGTGACGTGTTAAAAGTCATGAGACATATATCATAGAATATAGCTTAAGTCTTTGAACCAAAATGCAAGTGTGCTTAGTTGTGAGGATCCAGAATGCAAAATGACGTTTTAGATGCAGAAATTTAAGTAATGGCCATCCAAAAATATGGTCTAAACTTAATTTTAAAAGTTGCCTGCAGGTAAAAGACAAATGCGTTTAATTATGCCTTTTTTCTGCTCGAATTCAATAGTAAACACCTTTACACTTGTAGCGTCTCGAGACTCCCCTTAAGGTAAAAGAAGGCGCAGTACTAGGGCAGAATATACATATTCCGCGAACAGAGGACTTGGGGGCTGTTGGCACGGCCCGGAGGCCGACCAACCGGCTAGAACAAGATGGCCACCCAAGTGACCTAAACCGGTAGTTCGAACAAACAAAGTATTACACAGCCCCTCTCCTCCTTCGAGCGTCGTCCCCGACGCTCCCCTTCGTCCGCCTCCCGTGTCAGCCATCACAACGTAATCAGTGCTGCGAGAAGCACCCACGAGCTAACCGTCCCAGTCGTCGAGGCTCGAACGCATGTGTTCCTGTAGTGCCATCAATTCCGCGTAGCACTCAGTGCAGCAAATGCGCGCCTCTTGGCCCTCCTCTGGGCTTGGAGTCCACGGCTAGTGTCGCTTCAGTTGTTAATAGCTTTCCTGTCCAACACGAGGGCGAGGGAGATGTCGAAGATGAACGTCGATCTCGACCCTTCTGTTACAAGATGCCAAAGGTTCTCCCCTCCGTAGCACATGTACTTCTTTCACAACGCCGACGTTTGCCAGAAACGGCATGGAGCAGGATAAAATGCATCAAAGTCGGGTCCGCTTTCCGCTGCCACCAATGTAGCGTCCCGAGGCTCCCCTTAAGGTAAAAGAAGGTGCAGTTCTAGGGCAGAATATATATATTCCGGGAACAGAGGACTTGGGGGCTGTTGGCACGGCCCGGAGGCTGACCAACCGGCTAGAACAAGATGGCCACCCAAGTGACCTAAACCGGTAGTTCGAACAAACAAAGTATTACAACACCTATCCTAAAAATGACAAAAGTTCCATACTTACAGAAGATCCTGTGGTGCAAATGGCATGGCTTGAGGGCCAAGCACTGCCAGGCATATAATCGCGATGATCTTAAGCGACTCTTTAACAAAATTAAGAGTTAAACAAATACCGAATCGTCCGAATGTCTATGGCACACATCGGAAATCATCCAACCTCGAAATTCTTCGGGCTTGTATGCAATTACGTTCCCTATTGCGCACTACCAACCCTTGACCACTTCCAGTTAATTCACAACTTAATTGGCTCTGCAGCCCAGGCGATCCCCACCTCTCTCCTCCGGCGGTGGCCGGTGCCCCTGCAGCATTGTGAGCCCGCTACCCCGCCCCCCTCCGGGCACACCACTTGCGACCCAACCCCGCTCTGGACTCAAAGGCGGCACCAGACTGCTGGACCCCAGCTTAGAGAAGCGCAACCTCCACGCCCGTGGCGGCAATGCAGACGAGAAGGAACTTGAACGGGAGCCTGCCCCAGGCCGCACGTAGCGCGAGGCCCACTCCCGCTACGTAAAGCGGCGCGATGTGACACCCCCCACGCCCGCCAGCGGTTTCCAGGACAGTGTCTATGTGCATAACAACTAAGGTACCAGTCCAACCCCCATCCTGAGCCAACACTGGCCAAAAGGGTGGACCACCCCACAGCACAACAACTCAGCGACCGAATGTCTAACCTGTTCGCAGTGCAGCCGCGTCGACGCAAGAAGACTCCAACGGCAGCATCGTCGCAAAATTGTTTATGAATTTGGATAAACTGATAAAAAATGGGTGCTACTATGGTCGTTTTACGCATTACAAGGGTAGCGGGATGATTAATACGAAATGCAGGAACGCAGAGGGAATCGAGAATAGGACGACATCGACTTGGTACAAGGAAAACACGCGCATATTCTGTTTACACTTGATCAACTACCTCCCACTCCGACTTATCTTCATTCTTCTGTGCACCTCTCAACGCCGCGTCGTCGTCGGTGACAGCAGCAACACAATCCTCATCTTTCAAAGATTTTCCAGACAAATCCGTCGCATCGAGAGACTCACGTTTCGCCTTTTCAACTTCAGCCGCCGCCTTTTCAGTCTCACGCTTAACCTTCTCCTTCTCAAATTGCTTATCAATTTCACTCACTACGCTCGTCATGAGCTCCCGCGAGTGCCTTAACAAGTAGTTGTAGGTCGCAACAAGGCTCTTGTTATCTCGGCTTGCTCGCTGTTCCTCACGCAACTTTTCTTGGAGTTCACGGTTCTCTTTCTTGAGCCGGTCTTCGAAGTCCTTGCAGACGTTCAAGCGGGACCGGGTCCTTTCAAGTTCTTCCTTAATCTGGAAAAATTGGAATTCCATAGACTTTTTACATTCTTCAGCAACTTCAACGCGCTTGAGAAGCTCCTCACCACCAACAGAAGAAGCGACCATTATTCTAAAAAGCACGCTTGTTAAACAAGCAGTAACTAAGGGCTTACCTCGAAGCGCCTTGAGGTTTTTCACCACCGAAGAGAAGATCATTCCCAGCTGCAAGATCACGAACGAACTCGGAATCAGAGGAATTCAGCTTCAACGTTGCAACGTCATTGGGATCTCCTTCAACGACAGCATGATCAGTCAAGTTTCTAAAGCGCACACTTTCGCGATGCGACACCTTGGATACGAGTTTTCTCATTTGGGCCTTGGAATAACCCAGATTAAGAAGGTGCAGAATAGTCGTAAGGTCGTGATCACGAATAAACCCAGCGTGACCGAGGTCGAAGAAGGTAAACGCGAAAAGTAAATCAAAGTCAACGGTACGACGCATCTTTCGCTGCTTGCTTGATTCCTCCTCATCACCTGCCGGAGACAACTCCTCGTAGTCGTCGTCACGTCGGCGCTTGGAGTCCGGCTCATCGTGACCATTCTGTTCCGACCTTCAAGTAAGGAGAACGGCAAATGAAGGAACTGACATGCACGATCGGAAAGGAGATCTACCACCCTATCCTCCCTCGATTTCCCCTTCACCTTCCCCCCGGAAACGAAGCCTTTCGCCTGACCCTGTGAGTACGCTCAACTACTAGTTGTAGGAGTAGTGTAGCACAATAAGTTGCCTCGTACTTTCCATCCTTTTCAGGAGCAGAGTAGATGGCCTTGAAGATAGTGAAAGCGCAGTCACGCTGCATCATGGTATGGAACTGCTCCGCAAACAGAGACACTTCAAAGTTGAGTTCCTTCTGCTCCTCACCCTGGTAGTTGAGGAGAGAATGAAGTGAGACGCGGTGACAATCGAAACGACCACCACGCGCCGCTCTGTTAGGGTGAACAAGGATAGCCGGCTTATCGCCCAACCGATAGAGGCGCTCCAAGCGACGGCGTTCTTTTTCTGACATATCCTTCGATAGATGTTGCTGATGCTGATACTCTTCCTTTGGCTGCCCGGAGGCTTCAGCCAGATTAGACGAGGCATCTTCGGCTGCAGTAACAAGCAAAAAATGAAGACGTTAACCGGCAGTGCTCTCTCCAAGCAATCTCCTCTCCACAAAGACCCCGATTCTTCGCAACTGATTATTCAAGCAAATACGCGCGATTTTTCGGGGTAGACACCGTACTGGGAAAGACGCAAAGCACTACACTTACCCACCACCTTGGCGGATTCCTCTGTTGCCGACGTTTCAGCATGTTTCAATTCGGTCACCTCAGCCTTTCTCTCATCATCAAGCGCGTTCTGCAGGCGACACACGAGGCTGGCCTTAACACCCTTGCAGTCAAGATTGCGAGCACTCAACTCGGCCCTCAGTTCCGTCACCTAGTCGCAGAGTCGTGATTTTACTCGTCAAGCACTTACCTTCATGCTATTAACATCCAATTTTGAATAATGGGTAGGTTCTCTTTCAGCTTGTCCAGCGTGGGAGCCCTCTTGGCTTTCATCTAAGACTGATTCGGAGACTTGCGCAGTCTCCAATGACTCAGGAGCAGGTTGCTCAGACTTGGTAGGTTCTTCCACCCTCTCTGAACCCGGAGACTCAAAGAGCTTTTGAAAAGTGTCTGCGTACATCTTTTTCGTCTTTCCCCACTCCTCCTCAGACGGCACAAGATGGGAAATGTCGGGGATGAAGAAGACGACAACTTCCTGCTTATCCTCACTGATTTCGCGTTCCTCCTCCTCCTCGATCATCGTGGGAGCCTTCGTAGCAGCAGCGCGATAGTAGCGAATCTCGAGGAAGCGAACCCTTTAAGAACAAGAGCAAGATAGGCTAAGTGTCCTTACCACTCGGTTACAGATGACAGATCTACGCCAGTGAACCCCTTGAAAGTCCTAATGGCTGTGTTAATAAGCGTTTGCGAGTTGCTATCCGGATCTGGGCCATCCAGACTGGGTGACCAGGGGCCTCCAATAGCCAGTGTCTCACTCTTCGACTTTCCACCGACTAAAAAGTGTATATTCTTAATGGCCGGAATCTTTTCAGAATCAACCTTCTCATCAGCAGCACGGAAGGTTTGTTTATACAAATCGCCTAGCTCAGGTGAGGCAACCGGCATTACACGAACCGAATACGAGTAATCCGCATCCGGAACGTTCAGAGCATTAGTCGGATGAACATAGTGTGCTTCCACATCCTTGTGTAAAATCTGGACAGCAGAAGTAATAAACATTTAAGTAGAGAACCTACATACACATCCGATTTAGTGGCAATCTGCATTGGCTCGTGCAACGGGAACGCCTCCTGCCACGTGAAACAAGCCTTGGAAAAATCACCAGGAACATTAAGATTGTAGTGCATAAGTCTGAGTTCAGGAACCGTCGCAGACTTTAAAGTGAGTGGAAGTTTGGGGAATTTCACCTCGTAGCGGCCGGTATATTGGGGTCGCCTACCAGATCTGCTATCCTTGCGTTGGTAGGCGTCATGACCGTGGGACCGCCGATCGCCAACCGGACTCCTGCCCCTTGGACGCTTGCCACCACGATAATCATCGCGCGGACGCCTGTAAGCATCGTCCCGATAACCCGTACCACTATACGGCTTCCCCATTGGGTTATTTGTGTAGATGGGCCGCCTGTCCATAGGATTAACATAGTATCCCATATTGGCACCCATCGCAGGAGCACTTGGACCCATGTACCCCCCACCAACACTATACCCGGGACCTTACAAGGTACGTAAACGCATACACCAACACGAAATTACCATTTCGCCCCCAACTGCGACCAGCCATATTAGCCAAACGGAGTACTGAAACCGACGGTCGAGGAATTTAAACAAGTATCAAATCAGTATGCACGCTTTTGGAGTTCAATGAGCAATAGGGAAATATATGTGCTTACAATAAATCTATAATGTGCCTAGAATTTTTACTAATTTAAAAGAAGTGTCAGATAGCATGGTGTTCTGCTCGGTCAATCTATTAAAAATCCAGGACCATAAACAGCACATCGGCTTTTTTAAAAGTAATAATACTAAGTCATTCCCTTTAAAATAGGCCCATGAAAATGAGTCCCGGCTAAGGTTAGAGACTCCATATGAATAGCAGTAGCTCAATTTGACTGAATTACTAAAATATATTCACACATGGCCACAAATCACAAAATGCCTAACGGTTAAGGAAATAATTCCAGTTGAAATATTGTGTGATCTAGCCGCCAAAAAAGCGACCTTAGTGCGACACCAAAACCTTCGCTGCTGAAAGAATGTCACGGAGCGGAAATACAGCGTGCGGTGGCCGAAGTGTTCACCCTTGCAACGCACAGTTCTACTGAATGCTGAATCGAGTCATTCCAAAAGCTTCTTTAGGTATTCTTCCGCGTCGGTCATCGCAATAGACTACTTGCAAGCTTGATGGATGGGTGATAAATTAATGATTTACTACTGTCAGGGATCGAACGCCATTTCGCGATGGGGGCTACTCGTGTTCCTTTCGCTAAACTAAGGGAAATTGGGCTGAAATTTGTCGCACACGACAGAGTACGAGATTTAATATGGCTTCACAATGCCGCTATTTTACAGCCCTTCTACCTTTTACACTTTACTGCTGCTCATCCGTTTGAATAAAATTTGGACCACACATGTGGAGGGAGTGTTATCCGTTCACATAACATTAGCATGTAATTACCGTAGACAGCTTCAGAAACAAATTTTTCATGTAGTTCAAGCCTCGTGCCGTCCTGTTTTTCGATAACTTGCATGCAGACCGCGAGGTTAGAATTGCCTAACGTGAACATTCTTCTTAATCCTCCCAGCGAATCCTCACATGCTCACTGTCCGTAGCAAACGCTCTTTTCCGGTCGGGGTCTTGTCCTCAGCCACCGAATCCGAAATGTTTGTCCAATTGGATCAGGTTTGCTCACCATTGCCACCAACAATGCCCTGTGAGAGATTCACGATCTTCATGCAAGTGAGGCCTGAGAGATCCTTTCCACCAGGAATGATTCGCTTGCCAATCACAAGAGCGCTTTTTGACCAATATTCCCTGTCTAAGCCCCTTCCCACCTGCCATTTATACGGATACCACTTGGCACCCCGAAGCGTGAGGGCAGTACTCTTTCACGACCCTCACAAATCCCCAGTATAAATCGCCCAAAAGCAAAATCGCTCCAGCTGTTAGTTCCCTTCGCGCAGAAATGGTCTGCTATAGATATGGTCTTCCAAGCCGACTGTTAACACGGACTTCCGAGCTCCAGAAACTAGTAGGCAATCACGCTTGGGTGCCCAACTCTGCGTTTCGCCTATGGTGAGCTACAACCCTCCCCCTCTTTTGGTTTGCGATTCCCAAGTTGTGAAACCAACGCAAGACAACCAGCCTTGATTCAGCCCATCGCCACATGCTTGGCAATGTCAAAATGTCAATGACATGAAATCAGTACTAAATCGGATATATGCGCCTCAGTGGTAAAATTAATCTAAGACAACCATCCAGACTCCTGTCTATTTTCGCCATTTGTCAACATTGTCGCGTTATAATATTCACCTCCCCTCTTCTAACAAAGGTCGAAGCCGGACTACACGGTTCAGTGCCGAGATCAATGTCTGGCAGCTAGGTGGGGTTCATCAACCCGCTTTCCTCCAAGAAAGTAGTACAAAACGCGGCATATAACATCAAAAGCGGCAAAGATTGCCTGAGTTTTTCACTTTGCGAAAAGAACAGAGCAAGGAAGGGGTAGATGAAAGTGGTATTAGTAGCATAAAGGCCACTGGTAGAAAGGGATGAGAGAACAGTAATAGCTAAAACACCAATAATGTTGATTGTACTACCAGTAGGTGATGGAACAAAAACAGTTCCCGAACAAAAAAGTGAACCATTCTATTCGTAAGGCTTGTGAATAGCCTCCTCGGGCCATTCGTAAAACTCCGGCAAAGCGGAGTCGTATTGAGGCACGTACATTTGGTCTTGTATGTAGGCTTCCAGGTTCTCGGGTTTTGGAATAAGATGAGCCACATCCTGTTCGTAGGCGAACTCCGCGACCCGATGCGCTATCGCCAGTGAGACGGGACGGATTTGGCTAAGCGGCGGAAATACTCGACCCAGCGCTAGGTCCTCCTCTTTCACTTGGTCTGCCAGACTCTATGGCAACGGAAACGAAACTGCTCACTAAAAGATTTGACCGAAAGACTCCAAGCCTAAACACGTTCCGCAAAAGCTCGACATCTGCACAGACGCTGCAGGTCAACAAACATGTCAGAATTCCATTTCATTTTACAATGAAAAGCTGCAGTTGTTTCAATCTTTGAACGCAAAAAGTTCGATGCCAACTTGGAGGAATGAATTTGGCCCTGTTTCACCAACAGCATAATCTACGAGCGAGATTTTCACAACCGATCGAGGATGAAATAACCTAATTGGCACAACGAGATGACTGCAGCCAATAGGAGTAAGGTTCGACGAGTCATCTCAATCTGACATCTGAATTCTAAGCCGTGTTTGTGCGGAATGGGACCAATCCATTAACCTCCATCATAGGTAGTGGGATATCACCCATGCCGAACATCAAAAGGATTTCAACGTTCGACATTCCACGGTAGAGTCCTAAATGCAGTCCAGAAAGCAGTTTATATCATGTTGTGTATCATAAATACAAAAATTCCTGCAAATAGCACAATGACGTAAGCTTGTCCCAATTACATTCTACATTACGTTACTGGAGTTTCAATTAATAACTGTACCTATGGCATCGAATAGCGCTCGTTGACCCGTGTTTGGAATGGTAGAGACTCACTTTTAGGTGGAAAAACAGCCAAGAGCGGAAAACAGCATACCCGAAGCATCAATGATAAGACACAATTTAGGATCATGGATATACAAGAGGACGAGACAAGTGGTACTTAAGTCCCCTATATACGACAAGAATAATCACGAAGTTATCAAGCTGAGAACTCTGTTACGACAACACTCACAAATTGAGATAATGCTTAGTAAAAATATTGCGAGGCCAAAAAAAGAACGCGCCTTATTGCTCAGCAATACATGGGATGAAAGCCCAGCAATAAATGAAGAATAAAGTAGGTGAGATGTTTGGGGGACGTAAATTTCCGAGGTCATTACCGCCTTCTCAACGCCCCAGGTATGTACCGATTTCACTAATTTCAGGCGAAAAATAACCAGATAACCCTAAGGTCACCTCATTCGACAAGGTCATCAGGATTAAGCTACAACACACGCGCAAGCTCGGATAGTAAACACGATGAATATGTGAGTTTGAATGATCGACTGACATCCAATGTGATAACAAAACGTGCACTACAAACCGGTAGCCCAAGTTACTTAATAGCAGTTGGAAAGTTTCGGCAACCGCGACTTATGGCAGCGAAATTGAACTCAATTATTGATCTCGTCCATAGTGAAAAATTCCAAAGTCAACTGCGAGTACGAAACACCCAGTCAGTGGCTAGAAGCAGGTCGTCCCATAGAGCCCCAAACAGTGCAAGTACTCCAAAGATAGAGGAACCTAAAGATTGTGTGACGATTACCAGATAGGATAACCTAACCCGTATTTTTACATAAGTTCATTTGTGAGCAAGTGAATGCAAGTGTTGCCGGCGTTTTTTATTGCCGAGTTGTCTCCAAAAAAAGGACGAAAATGTGCCTTGTTGTAATAACCTGAAAACCATCATGGCACCTGCGAAATTTGACCTTAAAAAGAAACTTTCGGCTCGACATAACCTAAGCAAAAAATTTTACTGTACATATTGAAGCGGAAAAACATGATCAGATTAACAAGCCATTTGCGGCACCGGGGCGAATAAATAATATCAAAATTTAGGGGATAAAAATCAACCACAAGATTCCCTTGACTTCAGAACACTTATATCCTGTTACATCGCATTACTGCAAAGTAGGCATTCAACTCCGGTAACAATCATTAAATGCGGAACAGTAAACGTCACCTGACGTCCAGCTGCGCCCAAGTGCAAGGCTTTTGTAAACATGCCTGTTTAAATTTTGGGCAAAATAGACGTTGATAAAACAACACAAAAAAGCTGTTTTACTTGACTGCGAATCCTATTATCCACCTTCCATTAAGTCTGATTACGTCAGGTGAGGACAAAAAGAACGTGTGCTGCAGGCGATGCTACCAGCGCAATCTAAAAATATTTCCAAAGACACTCCATCGTCCAATTTTCATGTTACAAGTTCCATCTCATCTAGTGTGGAGAAATCTTGACAAAAACTTGATTTACAAACTGAGTTTTCACACCTCTTCATGAGCGCAGGCCAGCAAAAAGTGAGGTCAAATAATCCCTTGGATTATGCACGGTATTAAGCCTTGAATTAACGCCGTGATCAAACT
>CM010313.2:24255798-24275798 GCA_001923025.3 Taenia multiceps | reverse complement strand
CTAACCCTAACCCTAACCCTAACCCTAACCCTAACCCTAACCCTAACCCTAACCCTAACCCTAACCCTAACCCTAACCCTAACCCTAACCCTAACCCTAACCCTAACCCTAACCCTAACCCTAACCCTAACCCTAACCCTAACCCTAACCCTAACCCTAACCCTAACCCTAACCCTAACCCTAACCCTAACCCTAACCCTAACCCTAACCCTAACCCTAACCCTAACCCTAACCCTAACCCTAACCCTAACCCTAACCCTAACCCTAACCCTAACCCTAACCCTAACCCTAACCCTAACCCTAACCCTAACCCTAACCCTAACCCTAACCCTAACCCTAACCCTAACCCTAACCCTAACCCTAACCCTAACCCTAACCCTAACCCTAACCCTAACCCTAACCCTAACCCTAACCCTAACCCTAACCCTAACCCTAACCCTAACCCTAACCCTAACCCTAACCCTAACCCTAACCCTAACCCTAACCCTAACCCTAACCCTAACCCTAACCCTAACCCTAACCCTAACCCTAACCCTAACCCTAACCCTAACCCTAACCCTAACCCTAACCCTAACCCTAACCCTAACCCTAACCCTAACCCTAACCCTAACCCTAACCCTAACCCTAACCCTAACCCTAACCCTAACCCTAACCCTAACCCTAACCCTAACCCTAACCCTAACCCTAACCCTAACCCTAACCCTAACCCTAACCCTAACCCTAACCCTAACCCTAACCCTAACCCTAACCCTAACCCTAACCCTAACCCTAACCCTAACCCTAACCCTAACCCTAACCCTAACCCTAACCCTAACCCTAACCCTAACCCTAACCCTAACCCTAACCCTAACCCTAACCCTAACCCTAACCCTAACCCTAACCCTAACCCTAACCCTAACCCTAACCCTAACCCTAACCCTAACCCTAACCCTAACCCTAACCCTAACTAACCCTAACCCTAACCCTAACCCTAACCCTAACCCTAACCCTAACCCTAACCCTAACCCTAACCCTAACCCTAACCCTAACCCTAACCCTAACCCTAACCCTAACCCTAACCCTAACCCTAACCCTAACCCTAACCCTAACCCTAACCCTAACCCTAACCCTAACCCTAACCCTAACCCTAACCCTAACCCTAACCCTAACCCTAACCCTAACCCTAACCCTAACCCTAACCCTAACCCTAACCCTAACCCTAACCCTAACCCTAACCCTAACCCTAACCCTAACCCTAACCCTAACCCTAACCCTAACCCTAACCCTAACCCTAACCCTAACCCTAACCCTAACCCTAACCCTAACCCTAACCCTAACCCTAACCCTAACCCTAACCCTAACCCTAACCCTAACCCTAACCCTAACCCTAACCCTAACCCTAACCCTAACCCTAACCCTAACCCTAACCCTAACCCTAACCCTAACCCTAACCCTAACCCTAACCCTAACCCTAACCCTAACCCTAACCCTAACCCTAACCCTAACCCTAACCCTAACCCTAACCCTAACCCTAACCCTAACCCTAACCCTAACCCTAACCCTAACCCTAACCCTAACCCTAACCCTAACCCTAACCCTAACCCTAACCCTAACCCTAACCCTAACCCTAACCCTAACCCTAACCCTAACCCTAACCCTAACCCTAACCCTAACCCTAACCCTAACCCTAACCCTAACCCTAACCCTAACCCTAACCCTAACCCTAACCCTAACCCTAACCCTAACCCTAACCCTAACCCTAACCCTAACCCTAACCCTAACCCTAACCCTAACCCTAACCCTAACCCTAACCCTAACCCTAACCCTAACCCTAACCCTAACCCTAACCCTAACCCTAACCCTAACCCTAACCCTAACCCTAACCCTAACCCTAACCCTAACCCTAACCCTAACCCTAACCCTAACCCTAACCCTAACCCTAACCCTAACCCTAACCCTAACCCTAACCCTAACCCTAACCCTAACCCTAACCCTAACCCTAACCCTAACCCTAACCCTAACCCTAACCCTAACCCTAACCCTAACCCTAACCCTAACCCTAACCCTAACCCTAACCCTAACCCTAACCCTAACCCTAACCCTAACCCTAACCCTAACCCTAACCCTAACCCTAACCCTAACCCTAACCCTAACCCTAACCCTAACCCTAACCCTAACCCTAACCCTAACCCTAACCCTAACCCTAACCCTAACCCTAACCCTAACCCTAACCCTAACCCTAACCCTAACCCTAACCCTAACCCTAACCCTAACCCTAACCCTAACCCTAACCCTAACCCTAACCCTAACCCTAACCCTAACCCTAACCCTAACCCTAACCCTAACCCTAACCCTAACCCTAACCCTAACCCTAACCCTAACCCTAACCCTAACCCTAACCCTAACCCTAACCCTAACCCTAACCCTAACCCTAACCCTAACCCTAACCCTAACCCTAACCCTAACCCTAACCCTAACCCTAACCCTAACCCTAACCCTAACCCTAACCCTAACCCTAACCCTAACCCTAACCCTAACCCTAACCCTAACCCTAACCCTAACCCTAACCCTAACCCTAACCCTAACCCTAACCCTAACCCTAACCCTAACCCTAACCCTAACCCTAACCCTAACCCTAACCCTAACCCTAACCCTAACCCTAACCCTAACCCTAACCCTAACCCTAACCCTAACCCTAACCCTAACCCTAACCCTAACCCTAACCCTAACCCTAACCCTAACCCTAACCCTAACCCTAACCCTAACCCTAACCCTAACCCTAACCCTAACCCTAACCCTAACCCTAACCCTAACCCTAACCCTAACCCTAACCCTAACCCTAACCCTAACCCTAACCCTAACCCTAACCCTAACCCTAACCCTAACCCTAACCCTAACCCTAACCCTAACCCTAACCCTAACCCTAACCCTAACCCTAACCCTAACCCTAACCCTAACCCTAACCCTAACCCTAACCCTAACCCTAACCCTAACCCTAACCCTAACCCTAACCCTAACCCTAACCCTAACCCTAACCCTAACCCTAACCCTAACCCTAACCCTAACCCTAACCCTAACCCTAACCCTAACCCTAACCCTAACCCTAACCCTAACCCTAACCCTAACCCTAACCCTAACCCTAACCCTAACCCTAACCCTAACCCTAACCCTAACCCTAACCCTAACCCTAACCCTAACCCTAACCCTAACCCTAACCCTAACCCTAACCCTAACCCTAACCCTAACCCTAACCCTAACCCTAACCCTAACCCTAACCCTAACCCTAACCCTAACCCTAACCCTAACCCTAACCCTAACCCTAACCCTAACCCTAACCCTAACCCTAACAACCCTAACCCTAACCCTAACCCTAACCCTAACCCTAACCCTAACCCTAACCCTAACCCTAACCCTAACCCTAACCCTAACCCTAACCCTAACCCTAACCCTAACCCTAACCCTAACCCTAACCCTAACCCTAACCCTAACCCTAACCCTAACCCTAACCCTAACCCTAACCCTAACCCTAACCCTAACCCTAACCCTAACCCTAACCCTAACCCTAACCCTAACCCTAACCCTAACCCTAACCCTAACCCTAACCCTAACCCTAACCCTAACCCTAACCCTAACCCTAACCCTAACCCTAACCCTAACCCTAACCCTAACCCTAACCCTAACCCTAACCCTAACCCTAACCCTAACCCTAACCCTAACCCTAACCCTAACCCTAACCCTAACCCTAACCCTAACCCTAACCCTAACCCTAACCCTAACCCTAACCCTAACCCTAACCCTAACCCTAACCCTAACCCTAACCCTAACCCTAACCCTAACCCTAACCCTAACCCTAACCCTAACCCTAACCCTAACCCTAACCCTAACCCTAACCCTAACCCTAACCCTAACCCTAACCTAACCCTAACCCTAACCCTAACCCTAACCCTAACCCTAACCTAACCCTAACCCTAACCCTAACCCTAACCCTAACCCTAACCCTAACCCTAACCCTAACCCTAACCCTAACCCTAACCCTAACCCTAACCCTAACCCTAACCCTAACCCTAACCCTAACCCTAACCCTAACCCTAACCCTAACCCTAACCCTAACCCTAACCCTAACCCTAACCCTAACCCTAACCCTAACCCTAACCCTAACCCTAACCCTAACCCTAACCCTAACCCTAACCCTAACCCTAACCCTAACCCTAACCCTAACCCTAACCCTAACCCTAACCCTAACCCTAACCCTAACCCTAACCCTAACCCTAACCCCAGATTGAGGTACCTTTGCTCCTCAGGAAAGACGACACCCGTTCCATAACACGATTTGTATTCATTGCCTATTCCCTGCCTTAAAGATGCACTCAAAGAAACATGTACTGCAAAGCACTTTAAGCTGCAAGGCTACGAAAAGCGAGTTATTTGGTGCTAGGTGAGCATTCCGATTTACCCGATAAGAAATGATACTAGGTGAGTGTGCAACGTCCAGTAGCTCAGCTTTACAGCATCTCACAATTCGGTCATACTTACAAAGGCACCAGATCAGCCTCCTGTCATCAAACTATTCAACTTCCATACTGCTACGCCAGCGACAATCGAGCACGCCTCGAATGGGCGGCCGCAGTCATTGCTATGGAGTATGGCCAAGCCTTAATGCCACACAGCAGGTAGGGCACCTGCCGTGGAAGACTGCATCTGCAACGACTCCTCACGGAGGGCATTAACAGCTTGGAAAAGTCCACCACAAAGCTGTCGTCTACGGTGCCTTTGTGAAGATGGTAATTACGTGAACAACCGATGCTTTGCCCACGTCTCTACCAGCAGAATGAAACCGGGGTCGGCGACCGGACAGCACTGAAGTGTGAACAAAGTCGCAACAAAAAATAGGTGCACAAAATCAGTCTTGTGCAATCAATCTGCCGCTCCAACGCAGGTGACTGGTGATGCATGAAAGTGAGGACTAGTTTTGTCCACAGTTCACATTAGCGGTGCTGTGCATTGGGTTTATAATTAGCGTGAGTTCGGGTTAACAATTTCCGTTTTGACAAGTAGTTGCACAAGTGGAGGAGCATTTGTGATGAATGAGGTGCTCTATTGGAGGGAGAGGAGGTGGAAAATACTGCAGGAAGGAAGGGAGTATAGGTCTATCTCAGAAGGCGTGATGCAACTCACTAATCGGCGCTAATTGTAGTGGAGTGCAAGAAGAAAAGACGGCTCTCTGAAGGGTACGGTGATTGAAGAAAGTTAGCACAACAGGCATCTCTTTGAGGGACACCTTCTGTGGCTTTTGACGACAATAATGCTAACTACAATCACAAAGGTGGGCAGATAAGATAAAGCGGTCGTGCAACAAACACAATCAAAGTACGGAGTTCGATGTGGGCTCCACAACCATCTGCCACGTTGGTACAAAATGGCTTTTGCAATGCAAAATACCCCCTCTAGCTGACTGCATTTACCACTTTGCAGCCATCGACGCAAGGCATGCGGTATCTCAGCCCCTCGGCCCCTCGGCCCCTCGGCCCCTCGGCCCCTCTCCTCGACCACTAGAAGCGATTGCAGTGTTGATGGAACACTGCCTTGAGTTAGAAAGTGAGCATATGCAACAGCACAACAATGGACAGGCAGGAGAGACGAGATGAACGACGACTGCCATGCCACTTTGACAGATGGAACCACTGGCGCCTCCAGTAGGCCGATTGACTTCAGCGCATCGGTGTGCGGGTCTAGATCGAACCAACAGCAAACCGTCAACTCACTCCGACTGAGTCACAACCAACATGACCATCGTGCATGGTTCCTAACGTTGACAGCAATACAGACCCTCGTGCCCGACTTCAGACACCCTCACTTGTGCTGACAATAAGCACTCGCGCACACCGCCTTGTCGAAATCGTCCAATTGTCTAGACTAAGTGTTTCACAAACAACCCACAATTGCACAACCCCATCCATGATTATGCATCCCAATAAGCCATCTCTCAAGCATGTAGCGGTAATTCTTCCCGCCATGTCCCCCAAAAAGGACGCCTTCAATCTTAGAATGCCTAATCCACTAACACCACAGACTAAAACGATCCCAAATGAAGCTAACTGGAACTGAAATTCCATCCACACAAACCTGGTACACCAGTTCATAAACTCAAAAATTATTGAGATTGCGTGAGCATTCACGAATCCTTTATGCAAAACGAACCTTATCTACAAAAATACACTCAACGGTGCAGCACATCTATATGTGTACAAAAACGGGACGAGAAAAGTAGAGGAGCTGGTGAAGGACGCAGAACCAAGCGATGATGGAACTGAGAGGAGGGTTCACAGCCAAATGTAACCATTCGAAGAGAGCTGAAGCAAACCAGGTCCTCTACGATCCGACAGTCTCCTGAAAAACATCCCACAGAGCACGCATGTCAAGTAGAGAGTGCAGATGTACGTGCGTGCGTGCGTGCGTGACGGTTGTGTGTTGGCAGAACCTCACTTACATGAACTACGGGGTGTGGAACCGCATCCGAAGTGATCACCTCCACCGACTTGGCACTACTGCTGGCGTCCGTCGAAGTTGGTGGGGGTGGTGTCGCAGGTGGTGTTGGCGACGATGTAACTGAAAGTGACTGCAGACGGTGAGTCGAGTTGGAAGGTGTGGTGATGGAGGCGCCAATAACAATAGCTCGACCACCCAATTGCCAAGTTCCACGACTTTGATGGGCTGGCGGCTGGTTGAACCTAGCTGCAGCCGCCGACAGGGAGGAGCCACAGAGCGCGCTTGCATGTGCTCTCAAGGAAGGCGGTGGAGGTGGCGGCAGTGACGGAGGAGGAGCAGACAGAAGAGGTGGAGCAGAAGGCGCTCGAGGCTGGTAGGAAGGGTGGGCATTCGGAAGAGCGCTACCACCACCACCGCCACCACCACCGCCACCACCACCACCACCACCACCACCACCACCACTACCGGATTCAAGGAGACTCTTGAGCAACTGCGACGACGTGGCGGGACGACCAATACTGCTGCTATTGTTGTTGGTAGTGGTGGCGGTGATGGCAGCGGCGGTGGTGGTGGTGGTGGTGACACCGCTGTCGACAGCAACAAAGGGTGTGGTTTGATTCTTTGGAGAAATCTTGCGGAAGGTGTGATACTTGTGCACCACTGGGCGCTTGTTGCTCGTGGTCGCAGTCACGGTGGAAACCACACCTCTGCCTGGTCCAATCATTGGGCGTCCAGTGAGAAAGCCTGCCTTTCCACAGGCGTCGAATGCATGCTGCGTTGTGGCGGGAAGCATTGATGTGGTGGTTGCATTTACTGCCGGCATCAACGGACGTTTGCCTAGAGTGATACAACCAACTGAGTTGGACAGTGGCCTTTCAATCGCCCCCAACATTTTGAAGGCCTCACACACGCCGCGATCACCTACGTACTCGCAAACCAACTAACCTGTAGCCACGGTTTTCGCCACCTGTGACAGAACACCAGCTGGAGCGACACACTGTACCACCGCCGCAGAGTATTGAGACGCATTACAGCATTGTTGGTGGAGGTAGGCCATCGTTGAGGTTGTCGTCGTTGATGCCGACGTCGATGAAAGTACGGACTGCGACGGAGACGAGCGAACTGTCAGGGGAGCACCTGAAGTTCCTCGAAGGGGCTCATTTGCCTTGGCGACTATGGGGAGATCCTGGTGAACAGTCGTGGACAACGCAGAGGACGCGGCCGGCTGAAGCGGTGGCGGATGCATGAGGGCAGTACTGAGCTCAAAGTCTGTGCCATCGTCAATGTCAACAGTACTTGCGAGTCCAGCGACCTCCACGCGTTGCTGGACAGGATTCAACTTCCGCTAAAGGAATGAGGCAGTGCTTGCTGTGAAGTCCTCCCACTTTCATGCTCCCACCGAAATGGCCCAATTGCAGTCACCTTATCACAATAAATCACGGCCAAACGCCATTAGCAGATGTCAATCACCAAACCTACTGGTCCGGATTCAAAAGGAAGTGGGAACCATGATCATGTAATTACACTGTGCCTTCTCCCTGAAAAATCACGAAACACTTAGAATAACCGCGGAAAATTAACTATTCTTCACACTTAAATTAACCACCTATGCCTTCTTTACATGCCTCAAGACGCACAGAAAACCATCCAACCTTCCACTAACACATACCCATGACTACTTAAAGATAAGCACCATTAGATCTTGACCCAAAGCCCTTAACTGAATTGCCCAACTAGCTAATTTGATTACGGGTGGTTACGCTTTTATTCACGACAATTTGATGAACATCAAGTGTTTTGGGCTGAATATCGCTTCATGTTAATAAAGCGTCAAATGCAATTGAGCTTCCATCATACAGGACAACATAAGTGCTACAATATAACGCTCGAAGCCACGCAAACACAAGACACGAGCCTTGACGGGTGGGCAGACCCTTAGGTCACCGTGGCAGGAAATCTAGGGAGCTTTATTATGATCCGACCGGGACCCTGCAAATGAACTTGGAAAAGACAAACCAACAAGAACAGAAACGCATCAACACTGCAGACGCTCAGGAAAAAGGCAGGACTGGAAAGGGAATTGATAACCAACTTGACATCGTGAGGTCAACAGACGAACAAACAAAGAAAACAAAGACCGATCCACCGACCTTTGTAGAAGGCTGCGCAGTATTTGGTGACACCTTCGACCGTCGCTACCACCTGCTCGAGGCCTCGGTGTGTGGCCGGGTACCAGTGACATCTAGTGGCAGTGCGCACACACCGTCAGATAACCACTACTCAACCGTTCCTTAGTAGGCACTGTTTCACTACTCACCTAACACACACACACAAACACACACACAGCGCTCACCTGACTCTTCTGCACAGACTGTGACGACAGCAAAGACGGCGACGGTGCACCCACTTGGGGTGCGGATAGGGGCGGTGGTGGAGGCAGAGACGTTGGCAGAACGGCCTCCATCGAAGACGACGCTGGCACTGACGACAACTGAGGCTGTTCATCGTGGTGCCGTTTCAGACGCAGCAGTTGACTGGCACACATTGAGTTCGCCGGGTTCTTGTGACCCTCCTCTTCGCTCGGAGGCAGCGGCTGTAGCTTTGCGCATGCAGCCGTGACAGTCGTCGTAGCAACAGCGATGGTAGTAGCGACCACCTCCGAGACAGATCCTCCAGACGACGCCGACGGCAGCACCGACAGCGGAATTGCCCATGTGGACCAACTCATCGCCTAACCCTCTGCTTGCCCGCTTACTCTAAGGAGTGAGCCATACGAAGCGATCGTGTCACAGTTGTATCGTCTCAAATAAGGCAAATTTCAACACACGTACCTTCTCGGAGGACTCCACCAGGGCTTCTGCCACAGCTTCGACAGCTTCGATTGCAACGGGGCCATATACCCGAGAAAATGGCTGTGAAGACTTCTTTTCTACTGCTGCTGCCGCCGCAGCCGCCACCACCACTTCCTCCGCACCGCTTCCTCCGGTCGACACCGACATCGTCACTCCCTGCTGCCATCGTCGTGGTCGGTTGAGAAAGTGGAAATTGTGACGCCAATGTCTGTGATGCTTGCTGCGATGACAAGTGAGTGCTACCAGCGATCAAAAGGCGCCTCCTGTTTAGAATTTTCGGCACCGTCGAGGTGCCCGTGTATACCTTGCGAATGACCTTTCTAGGGCTATGCCGACGAAAGCCCAGTCCTCCGGCGAGAGGCAACACAAACGGAGAAGCGGGATGGTGAGACTGATGAGCATGAGATACCGCCTCTCCACCGTCACTATCTCCCTCCGCTGCATTGCTGTCTCGTGAGCGCGGACGTCGCGCCACACCTCCAGACGATCGCGCAACAGCAGCAGCCGCGGCTGCAGCGGCAGCAGCGCTCAAATGCCGCATTCCCATACGATGCAGAGGATGCAACATGCGTCCCCCACCTGAATGCACACCTCTGCGACGAGCTGCCGCACTCAATACGCGGCTCCTGCTGAAGCCCATGGTGGAACTGGGTCGTAGAGACGACGGCGAGTCGCAGACTACTACCCCACGCCCTTTCAATCCACCCTCACCATCGGAGTGGGCATCCGAGCACACAGCATCACCAGCGGCACCGGCACTGCCACTGACAGTGGCATCGGCAACAGGAGTCGGTGAGAGGGCCTGTGCGCCGTGAAAAGCGTTCGACGCTAACGTCGTCGCCGACAGAGATGACTGCGCACCCGAAATGCTGTGCTTCCGCACCTGCCTAACCGATACCTCGGCTCTGGGGTGATGGGTGAGAGTGATGTTGAATTCCTGCTCACTATTAGCATTAGTTTTGGTTGAAAGTCCATTGATATTGAAGCCAGTCTCAGTGACGCGCTGCAGGAGGATACTGAGGTCATCGCTGTGAAGCTGTTTAATGTGAATCTCATCACCATCCTGCATCACACTGCAGGTCAGACCCAACACCACACGGTCTAGCAAGGTGAGTCTTCGATGATGATGTCCACCACGCACCCTCTCCATGTGCTCCTCAGCACCACCAATTGTAGTGGAGGCAGCGGCATTCCTTGCTGTCGCAAACACCCTTAAAGGTCTGGTGTAGAAAGAGCTCCCTTTCTTGCGTTGACCCACAACAAAACCCGCTTCACGCGACTGGCTGGCAACGGCAACCCTACGTGTGTAGCAGCTCGCACCGCCATCGAAGTCGTTCGAAGACTCCGACGAACTCTCAGACCGTGATCTCGATCGTGCACCTGCCAGGCGAAGCACATTCCTCCGGCGTTTCCTCTCAAACAGCATCGACCGCGCACATCTCCTCAAACCACTCCCACGTGGCACATTCGACTCCTGCAATGCCGCACCCGTAACACTCTTCATGAATGCAATGTCCGCTCCGGCACCGACTCCCTCGCATTGAACGACCCCAGTCTCATGATTTCCCTCGCCTTCCACGTCTCTCGTTTGCTCCAACCCTCCCTTGTGCTCCTTCGACTCTGCTTCCTCTTCCTCCTCCTCATTCTCATCGCCAGACGTATGGCTAGAGGCTGGTGCACGACGTTTGCGGGTGGTTACAACCCCACCACCTTTCTGCAACTTCATATTCTCACTTACACTGCTATAACAGAACTTCCAGTCAATGTGGTGACGAGTGTTTACCAACCGTCGAGGTCTCGTCTGCACAGCGCTTCTGGAGGCACTTCGCTTGTTCGACTCCATTAGGGGCCGTGAAGACTTGCGTGGACGACCGCGCTTCACCTCCGTATTCGATTGCAGCATATGGGAGGCCTGTGATTTGGCCTGAGCCAATTTCTTTGCAGCTGCCCTGGCATTTCGATCACGGACGCGTTTTGTATTACGCGATATCCCTGTCAAACGCTCTGCCACCAGCATCAGGACTCACCATGTCCGAAAAGCGTCTAGGTCGAGGATTTAATCGGAGTCGTCTTAAGGCTCTCCGCTTTGGCTGTTTGCACTTCTCCAACCTTCTTTTTCGCAAAGCTCTCGTTACCCCTGGTCGCACTAAACCACATGAGGCAAGAAATGTATCCTTTTTATCAAGGTCGTCATTCATTTTTGCCAAGTCAGCCGACATTCTGTCGAACAGACTCTGTAGCTTGATCTCCTTAAATGCGTACACCACATCTTCCCCCGCCTTTTCTTTTGACTCATTCTCGCGCGATTCGCTCTGTAGAAACTGCCGTCTGGAAGGAAATACTCCACCCACAATGCTAATTTCCTCCATCATTTCTCGAAGGACTTCATCACACACTTGGAAGCAATGGAAGTGCTTGGGAGGAAGCCAATCGTATTGAAGCGCTCCTAGCTCATCCTCACACTTATTAAACGCCATTTGGCCGATCGTAAATGCATACAACTTATCTGGAGAAGAACTCCACTTGGCTGGAGTGGTCTCGGCTGAATCTAACCCATCTACCTCCTGATCGGATTGACAGCCAGCATTAACATCATCAGTTGTGACCAACTTGTCCACCTCATTCCACGGCTTGCTCATTTCCTCCTTTGATTCGCTCCTGCTTACTTCGTGTGGAGTAGCTAATAAGACCGTGCTGATCTTCATCGAGTCGGCATTCTTCAAACTCCGCCTCTTGTTCTTCCTCACAAGTCCAAATTTCTCAATCACGGACTTCGGTCTACCGCGATTTCTGTAATGCCACGAGTAGTCACGCCCAACATTTACTTACCTCGTCATCATTTTGAATTTGACAATAATTGGATTCTACAATCTAGAAGAAGCAAAATGGCAACTATTTATCAAGCCTGACTAAAAACATTAAAAAGAGAGTGGGCTGCACAACCATAACTCCGCAAAATAAAACACGTGCAACGCAAAAGATTAAAGTGGGAGAGTTATGTCCAGTATGTAACATCGACACCAACACATTTGAACGGACCTCAAAATAGGACGTCGAATTATCTGACCATCACATGTGTGCTACCTCTTCCTGATCCACTAGTGATTAACTTAACCCCAAAATGCTAGTAGCATTGAGTTCCGCCCACTAATATTAAGCCAAACAACTGCTAGTACATTGATAAATGATCCAATGAAGACCACCACTGACTTACCTCTTGAGCGCCAGAATCCTACGCTCCAACCTAAAACCGAAACCTTTGCATACACAGCGCCAGACCCCGACCTACCCACAGCGGAGAGTGATTGGCCAGTAAGCCAACCTATGATAAAATCGGTCATTCAAACATTTACTATAGAGAAAGTGTAATAGATTCAAAAGCAGCCCTCCTGATGTGTACTTTTCCCGTTAACCATTTCTTAATTGTAAATGTTATGCTATGGACTCGTGTGAATCCTTTTTAAGTTGGGTAGAATTAACCTTAACTTCTGTAGCTTTCTTTTATATTTTAACCGACGAAATGACATTTAAGGAATCTTTAATCTATGCGGCTATAGCTGAGCAATAGTGAAGTGGTTTCTGTAACTTTTGGTGAATGAAGCACTTAGGATAAATGTATTTCTAACCTGCTTGAACCAGTTTGAACTAGTTCAGACCACAAAGATTGCGATTCATTTAATAAACAAAAGGCTTCGGCTTGCCCATAATTCAAAATAAACGCTGTCGCGTCCCGAAACTTTCTTTAAGGCAACTGAAGGCATAGTACCTGGACAGAATATACATTCTGGAAACAGAGGGACTGGGAGGCTGTCGGCACGGCCCGGAGGTCGGCCAACCGGTTATTACGATATGGCCACCCAAGTAACCGAAACCGGCAGTTCGAGCAAACAAAGCATTACGAGCGCATTTTAAACCCTTGCATTCTGCTTGTTTTTTGTGTGCTCTCAAGAATGCATCACAGTTATATTTGGGTTGGGGAAGGAGGCTAATTACCCACTTGGATCGCAAGACAGTAAAGTCCGAAGGCCATGTTGCAGAGCAGACGCACAGCCTGATAGACCGAAATGCTCGCATAATCAAGCAAGCTATCAAATCACCGCACTTTTCAACGTGGTTGCTGATTTTATAGTTTAATCCCTGTCACTCGAGTCTCACATCCCCAACTAAAACTTTGGTGTGCTTCAACAACAAAATCCTTGTTCCGCTTTGCACCTTAAAGCAAAATTTTGCATCAGAGGAAATTTGCGTGAAAAGTAGAAAAGTTGGAATCAGGACTGGTTGCCGCCCGTGAGTCCAGTTTACAACGCATTTCGAGTTTAAAAGGGTCATTTGTTGGGATTCTTGGGGACAATTTTTATAATGCATACTTGTAGGAAAGTGGAATGGTTGGTACATTTGCAGGGTTGGTGCTATGCTTGACGGTGACACCGTTCCTTCTTCTTACCTCCGGTTTTGGCACCCTCGACTTAGAAAATGTTACTTCGTAGTTGATGTTCTACCTTGTTTGAAAGTGGAATGATGCCAGCCATTGGGGTTCTATGGGGGATCGATTTTGTCTCCCCTTTGGGGATCGATAGGGTTCTTTCAGCTACAGGATTGATCCAATTCATCTGCTTGCTACCTAAAGGGTGTAATCGAACAACCCACTCATTGTTTTGAACATTATTCTGGGAGTTCCTCTCAGGACTTGTCCCTTTGTATGCCGCAGTCAATGAGCTGTTTTCTCTATTTATTGTATCTGATCGGCGGTATGACTTTGTAAGGGCTCATTCTATTATGATGGCTCCTGCTGTGGATTGCTGACCAAAGAATTTGTTGTTGAAATAATATTCCTCATTCGAAATGCACATTTGTTTCAGGGACCATGAAATTTGCAACACACTATTGGGAATGATATGGGTTTATAGGGTTGTGGCAAATCGCCTTCTCCACACACCTTAGGTTGCATGTACGTCTTAAAATGTCCTCATTGGCACTACGCGAAACCCAAAAACTCCAGTTTGAGATTAAAAATGTGTTCCACAATAGCGCTACATACCCTGGAGCATTGTGATCCAACACTTCAATGTTTAGTACGAAAATATCAGCTGATACTTTCAATCCACAGTCGGTAAGCATGCAGGATAGCAAAATCGTAATGGATGCATGGACTTCAGCCCTACACGCGGAGAGACGCCGATTCAGGCATAATTCGCAAACCTGTAACTAGAGACCCTTGATGAGAACTCGTAGCACCTAATTAAAGTGTGATGTATTCTGCTGACTTGTAAGTCACCTTGCGGATGGCGGTGTGCCGTGATATGTCTTTGGGGTCCCGGAAGTCTTGTATGGTCTAGTGCAAGTCGACGCTCAAAGCTAGCGCCTTGATTACTATGCAAATTTTCCGGGAATTTGTGGCGTCAAATCAACCGGTGAAAGGAAACAGAAGTGACTATTTCACTTTCTCGGATCTTTAAAGGCTCTCCCGTGACCACTTTTGTAAAATGCTCCAGCCCGACAAATGTGTACCGCTTCTCTCCTCTCTCTCTCTCTCTCTCCCTAATAGACAAAAGACCTAAAACACCAACGTCTGAAAGTATACATTGGATTGAAATGACACAATCACTGCGAGGTAGAGTCTTTTGAATCTCCAATAGATGAGCCAGGTCCGATGGCAATTGTGTGTGTTTTGAGTAGCTTAGGTTCGTCAGTGCCTCTGGCCTAACCGTCCGTGAAAGTTGTGGCGGATCGCTAGTACCAATGGATCAGAATACACCAAACTCTTACGTTTCTGGACCCATTTGCACTATGATAAAATCCCATCCTCTAGAGGCAGTTTCAATAACTCCTATCCTATGCGTCTGGAGCACTTCCCCGATGAGCTCACCTTTATTGCTGGTTTTTAGGAGGGTGTAAAGAACCTGTAGTCCACCAGAACCGTCTCGGAATCATTGTATAGTGTACTTCTCCATTGGTATTTAGTATATTCGCCAAGGAAGATTGCTTTTACAAAACCGTTACCAATATCTGCTTTACTGGTCTGTGAGACAGGAAATCTGCGTTGCTGTACCCACTGCCTTCTCTGTGTTGCAGCATTGGATGGCATTGATGCTTTTTACCGAAACAGCGGACCACTGACCGCTCCAACCAGGCCAACATGTGATCTGTTCACACTATAAAGTAAATAGTTGTTGGGCTATGCTTGATCATTGATAAGATAGCAAAAGATTCATGGTGAATAGAACTCCTCTCTTTCATCCACCTATTAGATGTGATAATCGCGGAGGCAATGAAGTGCTCCCGATCCCCATCAACCACTCACAGGCGCACCACTTGAATCACCATCTGGAAGGAACGGTGAGTCATCCCGTTCGAAATTAGGCAATGCTAGATTAGGTAAGGAGTCAAGGTTCTACTTTATTTCCTTGGACGCTTCATCGTGCTTCATCTCTCAATTAAAAAACTCATTGGTCTGCTTTCCGGTGAGTCAATGCACCAAGTTGCCGAGTTTAGCAATAGCTTAAAAACAAGGCTTGCTGTAGTCTGCTAGGCCCGGCAAAATACGGATTGTGTTAACATGAAGTTAGAGCAAGCATCCACCTTATCTACGAAAGCTGCATTCGATTTGTATTTGAGCTTTGTATGCATACGGTATGGCTTAAATCAAATTACCAGCGCACATTGGCACATGCGTAGGCACGGTGGATTTCACCTCTCAGATGCAGTCGGGCGAAATGCATCGAGAATCCCCAGACGATCAGCCAGCAGAGTGTGAAATCACAGTCATCTCCACGTGAGCCAACGCACGCAAGACCAGTTATGATTGAGGCCTTTGGGCAAACCTCCTGTGTGGCATGCCTATCAGCCGTTATGTAGAGGATGAAATTAAAAGTGCAATCTGTACGAGGCCTTCCAAAGCATTCCCATGTGGAAACGAACGAGTGCTTCCGATTGACTCAAAAGTCTGCCAGTTGGAACCCGGAACCACTTGAGGGCGCCTGGATGGGGCCACAGTCCTTGGTTGAGAGTCAGCTTCAGTTGCAACTTACACCTAGCGGTGTTGATCAATGTGAAGTTGCTCTAACGACGCGGCGAAGCCGATTTGGGGAAACGAATCGGAGACTCGATAAAGGTGCAAGGAATCTGAGGTGAGGAGTATGTGTGACTTGCGGCCAATGTGTGAACGCCGCGCATGTGGGGATCGGTAGCTAGATTAACCGAACCGATCATGCACGTCAGATTCTTTGCTTCTGCAACCAGTGTCAGGTTTCACAGCTCATGACAATAATGGGAACAATTTTCAAACGGATGCAGTTTTATGCACCAGAGCATTTACTATTCCCTATTACTACTACTACTACTACTATTACTACTACCACTACTACTACTACTACTACCACTACTACTACGACTACTTCCTCCCAAGATGCTCAATTGGCGACAATGCAGATGCAGTTTGGTATGATGGTATGGCAAGGTGGTTGAATCGCTCAATAAGTTTCCTTGAAAATCAAATTGAACATTGTGGTCATATGCACTGGCGCAATGTTCGGAAGGCTTAAACATTTTGCTGAAGCAAGCCGTAGTCGCTTTGCTAACATACGATTAGTCTGTGATGCCGGCAGTAAATGCAACCACCACATCAATGCTTCCCGCCACAACGCAGCATGCATTCGACGCCTGTGGAAAGGCAGGCTTTCTCACTGGACGCCCAATGATTGGACCAGGCAGAGGTGTGGTTTCCACCGTGACTGCGACCACGAGCAACAAGCGCCCAGTGGTGCACAAGTATCACACCTTCCGCAAGATTTCTCCAAAGAATCAAACCACACCCTTTGTTGCTGTCGACAGCGGTGTCACCACCACCACCACCGCCGCTGCCATCACCGCCACCGCTACCAACAACAATAGCAGCAGTATTGGTCGTCCCGCCACGTCGTCGCAGTTGCTCAAGAGTCTCCTTGAATCCGGTAGTGGTGGTGGTGGTGGTGGTGGTGGTGGTGGCGGTGGTGGTGGTAGCGCTCTTCCGAATGCCCACCCTTCCTACCAGCCTCGAGCGCCTTCTGCTCCACCTCTTCTGTCTGCTCCTCCTCCGTCACTGCCGCCACCTCCACCGCCTTCCTTGAGAGCACATGCAAGCGCGCTCTGTGGCTCCTCCCTGTCGGCGGCTGCAGCTAGGTTCAACCAGCCGCCAGCCCATCAAAGTCGTGGAACTTGGCAATTGGGTGGTCGAGCTATTGTTATTGGCGCCTCCATCACCACACCTTCCAACTCGACTCACCGTCTGCAGTCACTTTCAGTTACATCGTCGCCAACACCACCTGCGACACCACCCCCACCAACTTCGACGGACGCCAGCAGTAGTGCCAAGTCGGTGGAGGTGATCACTTCGGATGCGGTTCCACACCCCGTGGTTCATGTAAGTGAGGTTCTGCCAACACACAACCGTCACGCACGCACGCACGCACGCACGCACGCACGCACGCACGCACATCTGCACTCTCTACTTGACATGCGTGCTCTGTGGGATGTTTTTCAGGAGACTGTCGGATCGTAGAGGACCTGGTTTGCTTCAGCTCTCTTCGAATGGTTACATTTGGCTGTGAACCCTCCTCTCAGTTGCCTGTGCTTGTATACATTCTACTCATACTATGCTGACAACAGTGATTTTTCGAAAAGCCCATTTGCGCGAATGGAATCTGTGAATAGCTGTGTAAATTGGTGGTAGAAGTGATGACATTGCTGCCGCCATAGCTCCACATTTGTGGCGACCACTTTCCCTTCGACTTACGATCTATGAGTAGGACAATACCAGGACTGAGTAATTGCTACACTCAATTACCCTTTAACGCATTTTGACAGCTTGCATGATATCCCGGTTACTAGGAGCAAGCAGTTATGCACATGGTTATTGGTGCAACACAGTAGGTAGTAAGTAATGGTGTTCTATCCACCCTATTCCTCGGAATGTTGTCAGACCCGCGTAGGCGAGAGACGTGAGTGCGCTCAGGTTGGTTGAGGTGAGTTACCACCTCCTATGGGAAGGAGGTCGAGGTTACGAAATTACCTGGCCGTATCAATGGCTAGCAAATGGTTTTTTTGTGCACTTTTCTATGACTGCACATTTTTTCGCAACTTTGTCACAAATTGGCGCATTTTAACCCTAGTTGAACCTCCTTGTGGAAAGGTTATTCCATGTGAACCCTACGTTATTAAAATTGATAGTCCTGGTATCATGCAAGTTGACGAAAGTTTTCGCTTATTTCTCGGATTAATTTTGTGAGCCTGTTATTCTACAGTGGGTTGAAGGACATCGCACGGACCAAAGTTGCACCGGTTCTGACGTTTATCCTTTCTGCCGCAGTTTTCACTGCCATGGAGCAGTTGGGGCGATTGGATGAGGGCATGCCTTATTGGCTGTGCAGATTGAGGTACCTTTGCTCCTCAGGAAAGACGACACCCGTTCCATAACACGATTTGTATTCATTGCCTATTCCCTGCCTTAAAGATGCACTCAAAGAAACATGTACTGCAAAGCACTTTAAGCTGCAAGGCTACGAAAAGCGAGTTATTTGGTGCTAGGTGAGCATTCCGATTTACCCGATAAGAAATGATACTAGGTGAGTGTGCAACGTCCAGTAGCTCAGCTTTACAGCATCTCACAATTCGGTCATACTTACAAAGGCACCAGATCAGCCTCCTGTCATCAAACTATTCAACTTCCATACTGCTACGCCAGCGACAATCGAGCACGCCTCGAATGGGCGGCCGCAGTCATTGCTATGGAGTATGGCCAAGCCTTAATGCCACACAGCAGGTAGGGCACCTGCCGTGGAAGACTGCATCTGCAACGACTCCTCACGGAGGGACATTAACAGCTTGGAAAAGTCCACCACAAAGCTGTCGTCTACGGTGCCTTTGTGAAGATGGTAATTACGTGAACAACCGATGCTTTGCCCACGTCTCTACCAGCAGAATGAAACCGGGGTCGGCGACCGGACAGCACTGAAGTGTGAACAAAGTCGCAACAAAAAATAGGTGCACAAAATCAGTCTTGTGCAATCAATCTGCCGCTCCAACGCAGGTGACTGGTGATGCATGAAAGTGAGGACTAGTTTTGTCCACAGTTCACATTAGCGGTGCTGTGCATTGGGTTTATAATTAGCGTGAGTTCGGGTTAACAATTTCCGTTTTGACAAGTAGTTGCACAAGTGGAGGAGCATTTGTGATGAATGAGGTGCTCTATTGGAGGGAGAGGAGGTGGAAAATACTGCAGGAAGGAAGGGAGTATAGGTCTATCTCAGAAGGCGTGATGCAACTCACTAATCGGCGCTAATTGTAGTGGAGGTGCAAGAAGAAAAGACGGCTCTCTGAAGGGTACGGTGATTGAAGAAAGTTAGCACAACAGGCATCTCTTTGAGGGACACCTTCTGTGGCTTTTGACGACAATAATGCTAACTACAATCACAAAGGTGGGCAGATAAGATAAAGCGGTCGTGCAACAAACACAATCAAAGTACGGAGTTCGATGTGGGCTCCACAACCATCTGCCACGTTGGTACAAAATGGCTTTTGCAATGCAAAATACCCCCTCTAGCTGACTGCATTTACCCACTTTGCAGCCATCGACGCAAGGCATGCGGTATCTCAGCCCCTCGGCCCCTCGGCCCCTCGGCCCCTCGGCCCCTCTCCTCGACCACTAGA
>CM010313.2:24229374-24255698 GCA_001923025.3 Taenia multiceps | reverse complement strand
GGGGAGGGTGAGGCCTAGACTCGTCTCCGCATAGTATAGTGGTGAGTATCTCGCCGTGTCACGTGGAAGACCGGGTTCAATTCCCGGTCGCGGAGCGTGCTTTATGCTATGCCTACCCCATTGCGCCTGTGCCCTCTTTTGCGGATAGTCATGGCAGCCTGGCTTCACTTTCACGCCGCGCCTCACATTGCGTGGGTGCGGATGGGCAAGTGCAGGGCAGTGGCAGTGTCAGTGCAGAATGGAAAAAGAGCAGGTGCTATCTACCATCACCAGCTCTAACCAGTGGGCAGGAAGACGAACGCAATGCGACACAACCCAACGCAACACAAGCGACACAACGCAACGCAAACGCACGAACGCGCTGCCACGTGGCTCCGCCCAGTTTCGAAACTGGGGACCTCTGCGTGTTAGGCAGACGTGATAACCACTACACCACGGAACCAACCCTCTCTCCTCCGCGTCTCCGCTCTGCTTGACGCTGTGATCGCCCATCATCATCGACACTATCATCGGTCCAATCATAAGACGGCTATGAAGTAGAGGGCGGGCGGAGGAAGTAGGCGGAGCGTAACGTAACACGGTAGGAGGGAGGGGTGGTTCGAGTAGAGTAGGTACGCGAGAGAGCATCGCCTCCGGCCCCCTTGTTACACCCCGATAGTGCGCAGGGTGGCAGAGGAGGAGGTAGGAGGGTGTGGGTGTTGGGCAAGAGAGTGTGTGAGGTGTGTTGGTGGAGGAGGCGGCTGCAAGGGTTTGCTGCGGGTGGAGGCGACGCGCGTGCCCGGTTAGCTCAGTCGGTAGAGCACGAGATCTCTTAATCTCGGGGTCGTGGTTCGAGCCCCACATCGGGCGTGGGGCGTGTTGGGCGGTGCTGCGTGTCGCTGCGTGCCCACCTCGCATTGCCTCCTCTCCCCCCTCCCTGTGCCTGCCCCCCCACCTGCCCTGCCTTCGTCGCGTTGCACTCCTCCACTACCCCATGCCATCATCCTCGACACTAACACCCCGTGCACCTCTCCTCGTCAATCGTCCTTCCCTCCTCTCCACCTGGCTTACAAACAGCTGACGGAGGACAGGAGGAGTGCGGCTCAAGGCATTGTGATGACAGACAGCAGTCAGACGGCAGGGTGTATGGGGCAGCAACGCGGACCACCATTATGGCACTCCTCAAAGTGGTCAAGGCGAAGGAGGAGGTCCGCGACCAACAATAGTGTTGAAGTGTTGCACACAACCGAGAAGAAAGAGATCACTGCTGTGCCATAGCGAAGGCCTCCGCTTGCCTCGCAGTCAACACGCACTGCACTGCTCTACACACTGGCAGCCTCTTCTTGACGCACAGCTCGGCGGCGAGGAGAAGTGTGCCCCTCTAACGGTCACAATGGTGGTTGGTGTGCGTTAGCGCATGGAGGGTGGAGGAGCGGAGGCAGGGGTGGAAAGAGGCAGATGGGGAAGCAAGCGGGCGGGGACGGGGAACGGGACAGGGACAGGGACAGGGGACAGGGGATGGGGTGGGGAGTGAGTGAGTGAGTGAGTGAGTGAGTGAGTGAGTGAGTGAGTGAAGTGTGGTCGGTCGGTGTGTAGTGGTTATCACGTCCGCCTCACACGCGGAAGGTCCCCAGTTCGAGCCTGGGTCGAACCAGCCACACTTTTCCTCTGCCGAGAGAGGGGGCCTTGCTGTCGGTGCACTCCCCGTCATGAATGCATTGATGCACTGACTGCGCGCATTGGTATCTGCAGTGGGGCGGCAGTCAGGCGGTGAGGAAGTGCAGAGGGTGATGCGGTAGGGAGGGGTGTGACAGATGGTTGTCTGTGCGGATTGGGAGAAGAATTTGAGAGGTGTCGCACACACATCTTCGTGGCGGAGGTGGAGGTGGAGGGAGTGATGCGTTGGCAGAGACGCAGGCATGAGTTGGTGTGTGTAAGTGCTAGAAGTAGGCGAGGGGGGAAGGGTAGAAGTATGTCATGAGAGTGAAGAGGTAGGTAGGTAGGTAGGAGGTAGGTAGGTAGGTGGGGGTAGGTAGGTAGGCAGGTAGGGAGGTAGGAAGGTAGGTAGGTAGGTAGGTAGTGGTTGGGTGGGTGGGTGGGTATGGGGGCCCGGGGAGGGTGAGGCCTAGACTCGTCTCCGCGATAGTATAGTGGTGAGTATCTCCGCCTGTCACGTGGAAGACCCGGGTTCAATTCCCGGTCGCGGAGCGTGCTTTATGCTATGCCTACCCCATTGGCGCCTTGTGCCCTCTTTTGCGGATAGTCATGGCAGCCTGGCTTCACTTTCACGCCGCGCCTCACATTGCGTGGGTGCGGATGTGGCAGTGGCGTGGCAGTGGCAGTGTCAGTGGCAGGAATAAAGAGCAGGTGCTATCCTACCATCACCAGCTTCTAACCAGTGGGCAGGAAGACGAACGCAATGCGACACAACCCAACGCAACACAACGCAACACAACGCGACGCAAACGCGACGACGCAACGCAACGCGCTGCCACGTGGCTCCGCCCAGTTTCGAACTGGGGACCTTCTGCGTGTTAGGCAGACGTGATAACCACTACACCACGGAACCACAACCCTCTCCTCCTCCGCGTCCTCCGCTCTGCTTGACGCTGTGATCGCCATCATCATCGACACTATCATCGGTCCAATCATAAGACGGCTATGAAGTAGAGGCGGGCGGAGGAAGTAGGCGGAGCCGTAACACCGGTAGGAGGGAGGGGTGGTTCGAGTAGTAGGTACGCGAGAGAGCATCGCCTCCGGCCCCCTTGTTACACCCCGATAGTGCGCAGGGTGGCAGAGGAGGAGGTAGGAGGGTGTGGGTGTTGGGCAAGAGAGTGTGTGAGGTGTTGGGTGGAGGAGGCGGCTGCAAGGGTTTGCTGCGGGTGGAGGCGACGCGCGTGCCCGGTTAGCTCAGTCGGTAGAGAGCACGAGACTCTTAATCTCGGGGTCGTGGTTCGAGCCCCACATCGGGCGTGGGCGTGTTGGGCGGTGCTGCGTGTCGCTGCGTGCCCACCTCTGCATTGCCTCCTCTCCCCCCTGTGCCTGCCCCCCACCTGCCTCTGCCTTCGTCGCGTGCATCCTCCACTACCCATGCCATCATCCTCGACACTAACACCCCGTGCACCTCTCCTCGTCAATCGTCCTTCCCTCCTCTCCACCTGGCTTACAACAGCTGACGGAGGACAGGAGGAGTGCGGCTCAAGGCATTGTGATGACAAGACAGCAGTCAGACGGCAGGGTGTATGGGGCAGCAACGCGGACCACCATTATGGCACTCCTCAAAGTGGTCAAGGCGAAGGAGGAGGTCCGCGACCAACAATAGTGTTGAAGTGTTGCACACAACCGAAGAAAGAGATCACTGCTGTGCCATAGCGAAGGCCTCCGCTTGCCTCGCAGTCAACCACGCACTGCATGCTCTACACACTGGCAGCCTCTTCTTGACGCACAGCTCGACGGCGAGAGAAGTGTGCCCCTCTAACGGTCACAATGGTGGTTGGGTGCGTTAGCGCATGGAGGGTGGAGGAGCGGAGGCAGTGGGTGGAAAGAGGCAGATGTGGGAAGCAAGCGGCGGGGACGGGGACAGGGACAGGGACAGGGACAGGGACAGGGGAGGTGGGGTGAGTGAGGAGTGAGTGAGTGAGTGAGTGGAGTGAGTGAGTGAGTTGAAGTGTGGTGTGGTTGGGTGTAGTGGTTATCACGTCCGCCTCACACGCGGAAGGTCCCCAGTTCGAGCCTGGGTCGAACCAGCCACACTTTTCTCTCTGCCGAGAGGAGGGCCTTGCTGTCGGTGCACTCCTCCGTCATGAATGCATTGATGCACTGACTGCGCGCATTGGTATCTGCAGTGGGGCGGCAGTCAGGCGGTGAGTGAAGTGCAGAGGGTGATGCGGTAGGGGAGGGTGTGACAGATGGTGTCTGTGCGGATTGGGAGAAGAATTTTGAGAGGTGTCGCACACACATCTTCGTGGCGGAGGTGGAGGGAGTGTTGATGCGTTGGCAGAGACGCAGGCATGAGTTGTGTGTGTGTAAGTGCTAGAAGTAGGCGGAGGGGAAGGGTAGAAGTATGTCATGAGAGTGAAGAGGTAGGTAGGTAGGTAGGTAGGTAGGTGGGTAGGTAGGTAGGGGGTAGGAGGTAGGAAGGTAGGTAGGTAGGTAGGTAGGTGGTTGGTGGGTGGGTGGTATGGGGGCCCGGGGAGGGTGAGGCCTAGACTCGTCTCCGCGATAGTATAGTGGTGAGTATCTCCGCCTGTCACGTGGAAGACCCGGGTTCAATTCCCGGTCGCGGAGCGTGCTTTATGCTATGCCTACCCCATTGGCGCCTTGTGCCCTCTTTTGCGGATAGTCATGGCAGCCTGGCTTCACTTTCACGCCGCGCCTCACATTGCGTGGGTGCGGATGTGGCAGTGGCAGTGGCATGCAGTGTCAGTGGCAGGAATAAAGAGCAGGTGCTATCCTACCATCACCAGCTTCTAACCAGTGGGCAGGAAGACGAACGCAATGCGACACAACCCAACGCAACACAACGCGACGCAACGCAACGTAACGCGCTGCCACGTGGCTCCGCCCAGTTTCGAACTGGGGACCTTCTGCGTGTTAGGCAGACGTGATAACCACTACACCACGGAACCACAACCCTCTCCTCCTCCGCGTCCTCCGCTCTGCTTGACGCTGTGATCGCCATCATCATCGACACTATCATCGGTCCAATCATAAGACGGCTATGAAG
Organism: Taenia multiceps; assembly: GCA_001923025.3. Taxonomy (NCBI): domain Eukaryota; kingdom Metazoa; phylum Platyhelminthes; class Cestoda; order Cyclophyllidea; family Taeniidae; genus Taenia; species Taenia multiceps. Next base: position 24,250,993 of record CM010313.2, on the reverse strand, counting down.
TAGAGGGCGGGCGGAGGAAGTAGGCGGAGCCGTAACACCGGTAGGAGGGAGGGGTGGTTCGAGTAGTAGGTACGCGAGAGAGCATCGCCTCCGGCCCCCTTGTTACACCCCGATAGTGCGCAGGGTGGCAGAGGAGGAGGTAGGAGGGTGTGGGTGTTGGGCAAGAGAGTGTGTGAGGTGTTGGGTGGAGGAGGCGGCTGCAAGGGTTTGCTGCGGGTGGAGGCGACGCGCGTGCCCGGTTAGCTCAGTCGGTAGAGCACGAGACTCTTAATCTCGGGGTCGTGGGTTCGAGCCCCACATCGGGCGTGGGGCGTGTTGGGCGGTGCTGCGTGTCGCTGCGTGCCCACCTCGCATTGCCTCCTCTCCCCCCTCCCTGTGCCTGCCCCCCCACCTGCCTCTGCCTTCGTCGCGTGCACTCCTCCACTACCCCATGCCATCATCCTCGACACTAACACCCCGTGCACCTCTCCTCGTCAATCGTCCTTCCCTCCTCTCCACCTGGCTTACAACAGCTGACGGAGGACAGGAGGAGTGCGGCTCAAGGCATTGTGATGACAAGACAGCAGTCAGACGGCAGGGTGTATGGGGCAGCAACGCGGACCACCATTATGGCACTCCTCAAAGTGGTCAAGGCGAAGGAGGAGGTCCGCGACCAACAATAGTGTTGAAGTGTTGCACACAACCGAAGAAAGAGATCACTGCTGTGCCATAGCGAAGGCCTCCGCTTGCCTCGCAGTCAACCACGCACTGCACTGCTCTACACACTGGCAGCCTCTTCTTGACGCACAGCTCGACGGCGAGAGAAGTGTGCCCCTCTAACGGTCACAATGGTGGTTGGGTGCGTTAGCGCATGGAGGGTGGAGGAGCGGAGGCAGTGGGTGGAAAGAGGCAGATGTGGGAAGAGCAAGCGGGCGGGGACGGGGACAGGGACAGGGACAGGGACAGGGACAGGGGAGGTGGGGTGTGAGTGAGTGAGTGAGTGAGTGAGTGAAGTGTGGTTCGGTGGTGTATGTAGTGGTTATCACGTCCGCCTCACACGCGGAAGGTCCCCAGTTCGAGCCTGGGTCGAACCAGCCACACTTTTCTCTCTGCCGAGAGGAGGGCCTTGCTGTCGGTGCACTCCTCCGTCATGAATGCATTGATGCACTGACTGCGCGCATTGGTATCTGCAGTGGGGCGGCAGTCAGGCGGTGAGTGAAGTGCAGAGGGTGATGCGGTAGGGGAGGGTGTGGACAGATGGTGTCTGTGCGGATTGGGAGAAGAATTTTGAGAGGTGTCGCACACACATCTTCGTGGCGGAGGTGGAGGGAGTTGATGCGTTGGCAGAGACGCAGGCATGAGTTGTGTGTGTGTAAGTGCTAGAAGTAGGCGGAGGGGAAGGGTAGAAGTATGTCATGAGAGTGAAGAGGTAGGTAGGTAGGAAGGTAGGTAGGTGGGTAGGTAGGTAGGTGGGTAGGTAGGTAGGAAGGTAGGTAGGTAGGTAGGTAGGTGGTTGGGGGGTGGGTGGGTATGGGGGCCCGGGGAGGGTGAGGCCTAGACTCGTCTCCGCGATAGTATAGTGGTGAGTATCTCCGCCTGTCACGTGGAAGACCCGGGTTCAATTCCCGGTCGCGGAGCGTGCTTTATGCTATGCCTACCCCATTGGCGCCTTGTGCCCTCTTTTGCGGATAGTCATGGCAGCCTGGCTTCACTTTCACGCCGCGCCTCACATTGCGTGGGTGCGGATGGCAGTGGCAGTGGCAGTGTCAGTGGCAGGAATAAAGAGCAGGTGCTATCCTACCATCACCAGCTTCTAACCAGTGGGCAGGAAGACGAACGCAATGCGACACAACCCAACCAACACAACGCAACACAACGCGACGCAACGCAAGCAACGCGCTGCCACGTGGCTCCGCCCAGTTTCGAACTGGGGACCTTCTGCGTGTTAGGCAGACGTGATAACCACTACACCACGGAACCACAACCCTCTCCTCCTCCGCGTCCTCCGCTCTGCTTGACGCTGTGATCGCCATCATCATCGACACTATCATCGGTCCAATCATAAGACGGCTATGAAGTAGAGGGCGGGCGGAGGAAGTAGGCGGAGCCGTAACACCGGTAGGAGGGAGGGGTGGTTCGAGTAGTAGGTACGCGAGAGAGCATCGCCTCCGGCCCCCTTGTTACACCCCGATAGTGCGCAGGGTGGCAGAGGAGGAGGTAGGAGGGTGTGGGTGTTGGGCAAGAGAGTGTGTGAGGTGTTGGGTGGAGGAGGCGGCTGCAAGGGTTTGCTGCGGGTGGAGGCGACGCGCGTGCCCGGTTAGCTCAGTCGGTAGAGCACGAGACTCTTAATCTCGGGGTCGTGGGTTCGAGCCCCACATCGGGCGTGGGGCGTGTTGGGCGGTGCTGCGTGTCGCTGCGTGCCCACCTCTTGCATTGCCTCCTCTCCCCCCTCCCTGTGCCTGCCCCCCCACCTGCCTCTGCCTTCGTCGCGTGCACTCCTCCACTACCCCATGCCATCATCCTCGACACTAACACCCCGTGCACCTCTCCTCGTCAATCGTCCTTCCCTCCTCTCCACCTGGCTTACAACAGCTGACGGAGGACAGGAGGAGTGCGGCTCAAGGCATTGTGATGACAAGACAGCAGTCAGACGGCAGGGTGTATGGGGCAGCAACGCGGACCACCATTATGGCACTCCTCAAAGTGGTCAAGGCGAAGGAGGAGGTCCGCGACCAACAATAGTGTTGAAGTGTTGCACACAACCGAAGAAAGAGATCACTGCTGTGCCATAGCGAAGGCCTCCGCTTGCCTCGCAGTCAACCACGCACTGCACTGCTCTACACACTGGCAGCCTCTTCTTGACGCACAGCTCGACGGCGAGAGAAGTGTGCCCCTCTAACGGTCACAATGGTGGTTGGGTGCGTTAGCGCATGGAGGGTGGAGGAGCGGAGGCAGTGGGTGGAAAGAGGCAGATGTGGGAAGCAAGCGGGCGGGGACGGGACAGGGACAGGGACAGGGACAGGGGAGGTGGTGAGTGAGTGAGTGAGTGAGTGAGTGAAGTGTGGTTCGGTGGTGTAGTGGTTATCACGTCCGCCTCACACGCGGAAGGTCCCCAGTTCGAGCCTGGGTCGAACCAGCCACACTTTTCTCTCTGCCGAGAGGAGGGCCTTGCTGTCGGTGCACTCCTCCGTCATGAATGCATTGATGCACTGACTGCGCGCATTGGTATCTGCAGTGGGGCGGCAGTCAGGCGGTGAGTGAAGTGCAGAGGGTGATGCGGTAGGGGAGGGTGTGACAGATGGTGTCTGTGCGGATTGGGAGAAGAATTTTGAGAGGTGTCGCACACACATCTTCGTGGCGGAGGTGGAGGGAGTTGATGCGTTGGCAGAGACGCAGGCATGAGTTGTGTGTGTGTAAGTGCTAGAAGTAGGCGGAGGGGAAGGGTAGAAGTATGTCATGAGAGTGAAGAGGTAGGTAGGTAGGAAGGTAGGTAGGTGGGTAGGTAGGTAGGTGGGTAGGTAGGTAGGTAGGTAGGTAGGTAGGTAGGTGGTTGGGTGGGTGGGTGGGTATGGGGGCCCGGGGAGGGTGAGGCCTAGACTCGTCTCCGCGATAGTATAGTGGTGAGTATCTCCGCCTGTCACGTGGAAGACCCGGGTTCAATTCCCGGTCGCGGAGCGTGCTTTATGCTATGCCTACCCCATTGGCGCCTTGTGCCCTCTTTTGCGGATAGTCATGGCAGCCTGGCTTCACTTTCACGCCGCGCCTCACATTGCGTGGGTGCGGATGTGGCAGTGGCAGTGGCAGTGTCAGTGGCAGGAATAAAGAGCAGGTGCTATCCTACCATCACCAGCTTCTAACCAGTGGGCAGGAAGACGAACGCAATGCGACACAACCCAACGCAACACAACGCAACACAACGCGACGCAACGCAACAACGCAACGCGCTGCCACGTGGCTCCGCCCAGTTTCGAACTGGGGACCTTCTGCGTGTTAGGCAGACGTGATAACCACTACACCACGGAACCACAACCCTCTCCTCCTCCGCGTCCTCCGCTCTGCTTGACGCTGTGATCGCCATCATCATCGACACTATCATCGGTCCAATCATAAGACGGCTATGAAGTAGAGGGCGGGCGGAGGAAGTAGGCGGAGCCGTAACACCGGTAGGAGGGAGGGGTGGTTCGAGTAGTAGGTACGCGAGAGAGCATCGCCTCCGGCCCCCTTGTTACACCCCGATAGTGCGCAGGGTGGCAGAGGAGGAGGTAGGAGGGTGTGGGTGTTGGGCAAGAGAGTGTGTGAGGTGTTGGGTGGAGGAGGCGGCTGCAAGGGTTTGCTGCGGGTGGAGGCGACGCGCGTGCCCGGTTAGCTCAGTCGGTAGAGCACGAGACTCTTAATCTCGGGGTCGTGGGTTCGAGCCCCACATCGGGCGTGGGGCGTGTTGGGCGGTGCTGCGTGTCGCTGCGTGCCCACCTCTTGCATTGCCTCCTCTCCCCCCTCCCTGTGCCTGCCCCCCCACCTGCCTCTGCCTTCGTCGCGTGCACTCCTCCACTACCCCATGCCATCATCCTCGACACTAACACCCCGTGCACCTCTCCTCGTCAATCGTCCTTCCCTCCTCTCCACCTGGCTTACAACAGCTGACGGAGGACAGGAGGAGTGCGGCTCAAGGCATTGTGATGACAAGACAGCAGTCAGACGGCAGGGTGTATGGGGCAGCAACGCGGACCACCATTATGGCACTCCTCAAAGTGGTCAAGGCGAAGGAGGAGGTCCGCGACCAACAATAGTGTTGAAGTGTTGCACACAACCGAAGAAAGAGATCACTGCTGTGCCATAGCGAAGGCCTCCGCTTGCCTCGCAGTCAACCACGCACTGCACTGCTCTACACACTGGCAGCCTCTTCTTGACGCACAGCTCGACGGCGAGAGAAGTGTGCCCCTCTAACGGTCACAATGGTGGTTGGGTGCGTTAGCGCATGGAGGGTGGAGGAGCGGAGGCAGTGGGTGGAAAGAGGCAGATGTGGGAAGCAAGCGGGCGGGGACGGGGACAGGGACAGGGACAGGGACAGGGACAGGGGAGGTGGGGTGAGTGAGTGAGTGAGTGAGTGAGTGAAGTGTGGTTCGGTGGTGTAGTGGTTATCACGTCCGCCTCACACGCGGAAGGTCCCCAGTTCGAGCCTGGGTCGAACCAGCCACACTTTTCTCTCTGCCGAGAGGAGGGCCTTGCTGTCGGTGCACTCCTCCGTCATGAATGCATTGATGCACTGACTGCGCGCATTGGTATCTGCAGTGGGGCGGCAGTCAGGCGGTGAGTGAAGTGCAGAGGGTGATGCGGTAGGGGAGGGTGTGACAGATGGTGTCTGTGCGGATTGGGAGAAGAATTTTGAGAGGTGTCGCACACACATCTTCGTGGCGGAGGTGGAGGGAGTTGATGCGTTGGCAGAGACGCAGGCATGAGTTGTGTGTGTGTAAGTGCTAGAAGTAGGCGGAGGGGAAGGGTAGAAGTATGTCATGAGAGTGAAGAGGTAGGTAGGTAGGTAGGTGGTAGGTAGGTAGGTGGGTAGGTAGGAGGTGGTAGGTAGGTAGGGTAGGAGGTAGGTAGGTAGGTAGGTAGGTAGGTGGTGGTGGTGGGTGGGTGGGTGGGTATGGGGGCCCGGGGAGGGTGAGGCCTAGACTCGTCTCCGCGATAGTATAGTGGTGAGTATCTCCGCCTGTCACGTGGAAGACCCGGGTTCAATTCCCGGTCGCGGAGCGTGCTTTATGCTATGCCTACCCCATTGGCGCCTTGTGCCCTCTTTTGCGGATAGTCATGGCAGCCTGGCTTCACTTTCACGCCGCGCCTCACATTGCGTGGGTGCGGATGTGGCAGTGGCAGTGCAGTGTCAGTGGCAGGAATAAAGAGCAGGTGCTATCCTACCATCACCAGCTTCTAACCAGTGGGCAGGAAGACGAACGCAATGCGACACAACCCAACGCAACACAACGCAACGCAACGCAACGCAACGCAACGCGCTGCCACGTGGCTCCGCCCAGTTTCGAACTGGGGACCTTCTGCGTGTTAGGCAGACGTGATAACCACTACACCACGGAACCACAACCCTCTCCTCCTCCGCGTCCTCCGCTCTGCTTGACGCTGTGATCGCCATCATCATCGACACTATCATCGGTCCAATCATAAGACGGCTATGAAGTAGAGGGCGGGCGGAGGAAGTAGGCGGAGCCGTAACACCGGTAGGAGGGAGGGGTGGTTCGAGTAGTAGGTACGCGAGAGAGCATCGCCTCCGGCCCCCTTGTTACACCCCGATAGTGCGCAGGGTGGCAGAGGAGGAGGTAGGAGGGTGTGGGTGTTGGGCAAGAGAGTGTGTGAGGTGTTGGGTGGAGGAGGCGGCTGCAAGGGTTTGCTGCGGGTGGAGGCGACGCGCGTGCCCGGTTAGCTCAGTCGGTAGAGCACGAGACTCTTAATCTCGGGGTCGTGGGTTCGAGCCCCACATCGGGCGTGGGGCGTGTTGGGCGGTGCTGCGTGTCGCTGCGTGCCCACCTCTTGCATTGCCTCCTCTCCCCCCTCCCTGTGCCTGCCCCCCACCTGCCTCTGCCTTCGTCGCGTGCACTCCTCCACTACCCCATGCCATCATCCTCGACACTAACACCCCGTGCACCTCTCCTCGTCAATCGTCCTTCCCTCCTCTCCACCTGGCTTACAACAGCTGACGGAGGACAGGAGGAGTGCGGCTCAAGGCATTGTGATGACAAGACAGCAGTCAGACGGCAGGGTGTATGGGGCAGCAACGCGGACCACCATTATGGCACTCCTCAAAGTGGTCAAGGCGAAGGAGGAGGTCCGCGACCAACAATAGTGTTGAAGTGTTGCACACAACCGAAGAAAGAGATCACTGCTGTGCCATAGCGAAGGCCTCCGCTTGCCTCGCAGTCAACCACGCACTGCACTGCTCTACACACTGGCAGCCTCTTCTTGACGCACAGCTCGACGGCGAGAGAAGTGTGCCCCTCTAACGGTCACAATGGTGGTTGGGTGCGTTAGCGCATGGAGGGTGGAGGAGCGGAGGCAGTGGGTGGAAAGAGGCAGATGTGGGAAGCAAGCGGGCGGGGACGGGGACAGGGACAGGGACAGGGACAGGGACAGGGGAGGTGAGTGAGTGAGTGAGTGAGTGAGTGAAGTGTGGTTCGGTGGTGTAGTGGTTATCACGTCCGCCTCACACGCGGAAGGTCCCCAGTTCGAGCCTGGGTCGAACCAGCCACACTTTTCTCTCTGCCGAGAGGAGGGCCTTGCTGTCGGTGCACTCCTCCGTCATGAATGCATTGATGCACTGACTGCGCGCATTGGTATCTGCAGTGGGGCGGCAGTCAGGCGGTGAGTGAAGTGCAGAGGGTGATGCGGTAGGGGAGGGTGTGACAGATGGTGTCTGTGCGGATTGGGAGAAGAATTTTGAGAGGTGTCGCACACACATCTTCGTGGCGGAGGTGGAGGGAGTTGATGCGTTGGCAGAGACGCAGGCATGAGTTGTGTGTGTGTAAGTGCTAGAAGTAGGCGGAGGGGAAGGGTAGAAGTATGTCATGAGAGTGAAGAGGTAGGTAGGTAGGTAGGTAGGTAGGTAGGAGGTAGGGGTAGGAGGTAGGTAGGGGTAGGAGGTAGGAAGGTAGGTAGGTAGGTAGGTAGGTGGTTGGGTGGGTGGGTGGGTATGGGGGCCCGGGGAGGGTGAGGCCTAGACTCGTCTCCGCGATAGTATAGTGGTGAGTATCTCCGCCTGTCACGTGGAAGACCCGGGTTCAATTCCCGGTCGCGGAGCGTGCTTTATGCTATGCCTACCCCATTGGCGCCTTGTGCCCTCTTTTGCGGATAGTCATGGCAGCCTGGCTTCACTTTCACGCCGCGCCTCACATTGCGTGGGTGCGGATGTGGCAGTGGCAGTGGCAGTGGCAGTGTCAGTGTCAGTGGCAGGAATAAAGAGCAGGTGCTATCCTACCATCACCAGCTTCTAACCAGTGGGCAGGAAGACGAACGCAATGCGACACAACCCAACGCAACACAACGCAACACAACGCGACGCAACGCAACGCAACGCAACGCGCTGCCACGTGGCTCCGCCCAGTTTCGAACTGGGGACCTTCTGCGTGTTAGGCAGACGTGATAACCACTACACCACGGAACCACAACCCTCTCCTCCTCCGCGTCCTCCGCTCTGCTTGACGCTGTGATCGCCATCATCATCGACACTATCATCGGTCCAATCATAAGACGGCTATGAAGTAGAGGGCGGGCGGAGGAAGTAGGCGGAGCCGTAACACCGGTAGGAGGGAGGGGTGGTTCGAGTAGTAGGTACGCGAGAGAGCATCGCCTCCGGCCCCCTTGTTACACCCCGATAGTGCGCAGGGTGGCAGAGGAGGAGGTAGGAGGGTGTGGGTGTTGGGCAAGAGAGTGTGTGAGGTGTTGGGTGGAGGAGGCGGCTGCAAGGGTTTGCTGCGGGTGGAGGCGACGCGCGTGCCCGGTTAGCTCAGTCGGTAGAGCACGAGACTCTTAATCTCGGGGTCGTGGGTTCGAGCCCCACATCGGGCGTGGGGCGTGTTGGGCGGTGCTGCGTGTCGCTGCGTGCCCACCTCTTGCATTGCCTCCTCTCCCCCCTCCCTGTGCCTGCCCCCCCACCTGCCTCTGCCTTCGTCGCGTGCACTCCTCCACTACCCCATGCCATCATCCTCGACACTAACACCCCGTGCACCTCTCCTCGTCAATCGTCCTTCCCTCCTCTCCACCTGGCTTACAACAGCTGACGGAGGACAGGAGGAGTGCGGCTCAAGGCATTGTGATGACAAGACAGCAGTCAGACGGCAGGGTGTATGGGGCAGCAACGCGGACCACCATTATGGCACTCCTCAAAGTGGTCAAGGCGAAGGAGGAGGTCCGCGACCAACAATAGTGTTGAAGTGTTGCACACAACCGAAGAAAGAGATCACTGCTGTGCCATAGCGAAGGCCTCCGCTTGCCTCGCAGTCAACCACGCACTGCACTGCTCTACACACTGGCAGCCTCTTCTTGACGCACAGCTCGACGGCGAGAGAAGTGTGCCCCTCTAACGGTCACAATGGTGGTTGGGTGCGTTAGCGCATGGAGGGTGGAGGAGCGGAGGCAGTGGGTGGAAAGAGGCAGATGTGGGAAGCAAGCGGGCGGGGACGGGGACAGGGACAGGGACAGGGACAGGGACAGGGGAGGTGGGTGAGTGAGTGAGTGAGTGAGTGAGTGAGTGAAGTGTGGTTCGGTGGTGTAGTGGTTATCACGTCCGCCTCACACGCGGAAGGTCCCCAGTTCGAGCCTGGGTCGAACCAGCCACACTTTTCTCTCTGCCGAGAGGAGGGCCTTGCTGTCGGTGCACTCCTCCGTCATGAATGCATTGATGCACTGACTGCGCGCATTGGTATCTGCAGTGGGGCGGCAGTCAGGCGGTGAGTGAAGTGCAGAGGGTGATGCGGTAGGGGAGGGTGTGACAGATGGTGTCTGTGCGGATTGGGAGAAGAATTTTGAGAGGTGTCGCACACACATCTTCGTGGCGGAGGTGGAGGGAGTTGATGCGTTGGCAGAGACGCAGGCATGAGTTGTGTGTGTGTAAGTGCTAGAAGTAGGCGGAGGGGAAGGGTAGAAGTATGTCATGAGAGTGAAGAGGTAGGTAGGTAGGTAGGTAGGTAGGTAGGTAGGTGGGTAGGTAGGTAGGCAGGTAGGGAGGTAGGAAGGTAGGTAGGTAGGTAGGTAGGTGGTTGGTTGGGTGGGTGGGTATGGGGGCCCGGGGAGGGTGAGGCCTAGACTCGTCTCCGCGATAGTATAGTGGTGAGTATCTCCGCCTGTCACGTGGAAGACCCGGGTTCAATTCCCGGTCGCGGAGCGTGCTTTATGCTATGCCTACCCCATTGGCGCCTTGTGCCCTCTTTTGCGGATAGTCATGGCAGCCTGGCTTCACTTTCACGCCGCGCCTCACATTGCGTGGGTGCGGATGTGGCAGTGGCAGTGGTCAGTGTCAGTGGCAGGAATAAAGAGCAGGTGCTATCCTACCATCACCAGCTTCTAACCAGTGGGCAGGAAGACGAACGCAATGCGACACAACCCAACGCAACACAACGCAACACAACGCGACGCAACGCAACGCAACGCGCTGCCACGTGGCTCCGCCCAGTTTCGAACTGGGGACCTTCTGCGTGTTAGGCAGACGTGATAACCACTACACCACGGAACCACAACCCTCTCCTCCTCCGCGTCCTCCGCTCTGCTTGACGCTGTGATCGCCATCATCATCGACACTATCATCGGTCCAATCATAAGACGGCTATGAAGTAGAGGGCGGGCGGAGGAAGTAGGCGGAGCCGTAACACCGGTAGGAGGGAGGGGTGGTTCGAGTAGTAGGTACGCGAGAGAGCATCGCCTCCGGCCCCCTTGTTACACCCCGATAGTGCGCAGGGTGGCAGAGGAGGAGGTAGGAGGGTGTGGGTGTTGGGCAAGAGAGTGTGTGAGGTGTTGGGTGGAGGAGGCGGCTGCAAGGGTTTGCTGCGGGTGGAGGCGACGCGCGTGCCCGGTTAGCTCAGTCGGTAGAGCACGAGACTCTTAATCTCGGGGTCGTGGGTTCGAGCCCCACATCGGGCGTGGGGCGTGTTGGGCGGTGCTGCGTGTCGCTGCGTGCCCACCTCTGCATTGCCTCCTCTCCCCCCTCCCTGTGCCTGCCCCCCCACCTGCCTCTGCCTTCGTCGCGTGCACTCCTCCACTACCCCATGCCATCATCCTCGACACTAACACCCCGTGCACCTCTCCTCGTCAATCGTCCTTCCCTCCTCTCCACCTGGCTTACAACAGCTGACGGAGGACAGGAGGAGTGCGGCTCAAGGCATTGTGATGACAAGACAGCAGTCAGACGGCAGGGTGTATGGGGCAGCAACGCGGACCACCATTATGGCACTCCTCAAAGTGGTCAAGGCGAAGGAGGAGGTCCGCGACCAACAATAGTGTTGAAGTGTTGCACACAACCGAAGAAAGAGATCACTGCTGTGCCATAGCGAAGGCCTCCGCTTGCCTCGCAGTCAACCACGCACTGCACTGCTCTACACACTGGCAGCCTCTTCTTGACGCACAGCTCGACGGCGAGAGAAGTGTGCCCCTCTAACGGTCACAATGGTGGTTGGGTGCGTTAGCGCATGGAGGGTGGAGGAGCGGAGGCAGTGGGTGGAAAGAGGCAGATGTGGGAAGCAAGCGGGCGGGGACGGGGACAGGGACAGGGACAGGGACAGGGACAGGGGAGGTGGTGGTGAGTGAGTGAGTGAGTGAGTGAGTGAGTGAAGTGTGGTTCGGTGGTGTAGTGGTTATCACGTCCGCCTCACACGCGGAAGGTCCCCAGTTCGAGCCTGGGTCGAACCAGCCACACTTTTCTCTCTGCCGAGAGGAGGGCCTTGCTGTCGGTGCACTCCTCCGTCATGAATGCATTGATGCACTGACTGCGCGCATTGGTATCTGCAGTGGGGCGGCAGTCAGGCGGTGAGTGAAGTGCAGAGGGTGATGCGGTAGGGGAGGGTGTGACAGATGGTGTCTGTGCGGATTGGGAGAAGAATTTTGAGAGGTGTCGCACACACATCTTCGTGGCGGAGGTGGAGGGAGTTGATGCGTTGGCAGAGACGCAGGCATGAGTTGTGTGTGTGTAAGTGCTAGAAGTAGGCGGAGGGGAAGGGTAGAAGTATGTCATGAGAGTGAAGAGGTAGGTAGGTAGGAAGGTAGGTAGGTGGGTAGGTAGGTAGGTGGGTAGGTAGGTAGGAAGGTAGGTAGGTAGGTAGGTAGGTGGTTGGGTGGGTGGGTGGGTATGGGGGCCCGGGGAGGGTGAGGCCTAGACTCGTCTCCGCGATAGTATAGTGGTGAGTATCTCCGCCTGTCACGTGGAAGACCCGGGTTCAATTCCCGGTCGCGGAGCGTGCTTTATGCTATGCCTACCCCATTGGCGCCTTGTGCCCTCTTTTGCGGATAGTCATGGCAGCCTGGCTTCACTTTCACGCCGCGCCTCACATTGCGTGGGTGCGGATGTGGCAGTGGCAGTGCAGTGTCAGTGGCAGGAATAAAGAGCAGGTGCTATCCTACCATCACCAGCTTCTAACCAGTGGGCAGGAAGACGAACGCAATGCGACACAACCCAACGCAACACAACGCAACACAACGCGACGCAACAACGCAACGCAACGCGCTGCCACGTGGCTCCGCCCAGTTTCGAACTGGGGACCTTCTGCGTGTTAGGCAGACGTGATAACCACTACACCACGGAACCACAACCCTCTCCTCCTCCGCGTCCTCCGCTCTGCTTGACGCTGTGATCGCCATCATCATCGACACTATCATCGGTCCAATCATAAGACGGCTATGAAGTAGAGGGCGGGCGGAGGAAGTAGGCGGAGCCGTAACACCGGTAGGAGGGAGGGGTGGTTCGAGTAGTAGGTACGCGAGAGAGCATCGCCTCCGGCCCCCTTGTTACACCCCGATAGTGCGCAGGGTGGCAGAGGAGGAGGTAGGAGGGTGTGGGTGTTGGGCAAGAGAGTGTGTGAGGTGTTGGGTGGAGGAGGCGGCTGCAAGGGTTTGCTGCGGGTGGAGGCGACGCGCGTGCCCGGTTAGCTCAGTCGGTAGAGCACGAGACTCTTAATCTCGGGGTCGTGGGTTCGAGCCCCACATCGGGCGTGGGGCGTGTTGGGCGGTGCTGCGTGTCGCTGCGTGCCCACCTCTTGCATTGCCTCCTCTCCCCCCTCCCTGTGCCTGCCCCCCCACCTGCCTCTGCCTTCGTCGCGTGCACTCCTCCACTACCCCATGCCATCATCCTCGACACTAACACCCCGTGCACCTCTCCTCGTCAATCGTCCTTCCCTCCTCTCCACCTGGCTTACAACAGCTGACGGAGGACAGGAGGAGTGCGGCTCAAGGCATTGTGATGACAAGACAGCAGTCAGACGGCAGGGTGTATGGGGCAGCAACGCGGACCACCATTATGGCACTCCTCAAAGTGGTCAAGGCGAAGGAGGAGGTCCGCGACCAACAATAGTGTTGAAGTGTTGCACACAACCGAAGAAAGAGATCACTGCTGTGCCATAGCGAAGGCCTCCGCTTGCCTCGCAGTCAACCACGCACTGCACTGCTCTACACACTGGCAGCCTCTTCTTGACGCACAGCTCGACGGCGAGAGAAGTGTGCCCCTCTAACGGTCACAATGGTGGTTGGGTGCGTTAGCGCATGGAGGGTGGAGGAGCGGAGGCAGTGGGTGGAAAGAGGCAGATGTGGGAAGCAAGCGGGCGGGGACGGGGACAGGGACAGGGACAGGGACAGGGACAGGGGAGGTGGGGTGAGTGAGTGAGTGAGTGAGTGAGTGAGTGAAGTGTGGTTCGGTGGTGTAGTGGTTATCACGTCCGCCTCACACGCGGAAGGTCCCCAGTTCGAGCCTGGGTCGAACCAGCCACACTTTTCTCTCTGCCGAGAGGAGGGCCTTGCTGTCGGTGCACTCCTCCGTCATGAATGCATTGATGCACTGACTGCGCGCATTGGTATCTGCAGTGGGGCGGCAGTCAGGCGGTGAGTGAAGTGCAGAGGGTGATGCGGTAGGGGAGGGTGTGACAGATGGTGTCTGTGCGGATTGGGAGAAGAATTTTGAGAGGTGTCGCACACACATCTTCGTGGCGGAGGTGGAGGGAGTTGATGCGTTGGCAGAGACGCAGGCATGAGTTGTGTGTGTGTAAGTGCTAGAAGTAGGCGGAGGGGAAGGGTAGAAGTATGTCATGAGAGTGAAGAGGTAGGTAGGTAGGAGGTAGGTAGGTAGGTAGGTAGGTAGGTAGGTAGGTAGGAGGTAGGAGGTAGGAGGTAGGTAGTAGGTAGGTAGGTGGTTGGGTGGGTGGGTGGGTATGGGGGCCCGGGGAGGGTGAGGCCTAGACTCGTCTCCGCGATAGTATAGTGGTGAGTATCTCCGCCTGTCACGTGGAAGACCCGGGTTCAATTCCCGGTCGCGGAGCGTGCTTTATGCTATGCCTACCCCATTGGCGCCTTGTGCCCTCTTTTGCGGATAGTCATGGCAGCCTGGCTTCACTTTCACGCCGCGCCTCACATTGCGTGGGTGCGGATGTGGCAGTGGCAGTGGCAGTGTCAGTGGCAGGAATAAAGAGCAGGTGCTATCCTACCATCACCAGCTTCTAACCAGTGGGCAGGAAGACGAACGCAATGCGACACAACCCAACGCAACACAACGACGCAACGCAACGCAACGCAACGCGCTGCCACGTGGCTCCGCCCAGTTTCGAACTGGGGACCTTCTGCGTGTTAGGCAGACGTGATAACCACTACACCACGGAACCACAACCCTCTCCTCCTCCGCGTCCTCCGCTCTGCTTGACGCTGTGATCGCCATCATCATCGACACTATCATCGGTCCAATCATAAGACGGCTATGAAGTAGAGGGCGGGCGGAGGAAGTAGGCGGAGCCGTAACACCGGTAGGAGGGAGGGGTGGTTCGAGTAGTAGGTACGCGAGAGAGCATCGCCTCCGGCCCCCTTGTTACACCCCGATAGTGCGCAGGGTGGCAGAGGAGGAGGTAGGAGTGTGGGTGTTGGGCAAGAGAGTGTGTGAGGTGTTGGGTGGAGGAGGCGGCTGCAAGGGTTTGCTGCGGGTGGAGGCGACGCGCGTGCCCGGTTAGCTCAGTCGGTAGAGCACGAGACTCTTAATCTCGGGGTCGTGGGTTCGAGCCCCACATCGGGCGTGGGGCGTGTTGGGCGGTGCTGCGTGTCGCTGCGTGCCCACCTCTTGCATTGCCTCCTCTCCCCCCTCCCTGTGCCTGCCCCCCCACCTGCCTCTGCCTTCGTCGCGTGCACTCCTCCACTACCCCATGCCATCATCCTCGACACTAACACCCCGTGCACCTCTCCTCGTCAATCGTCCTTCCCTCCTCTCCACCTGGCTTACAACAGCTGACGGAGGACAGGAGGAGTGCGGCTCAAGGCATTGTGATGACAAGACAGCAGTCAGACGGCAGGGTGTATGGGGCAGCAACGCGGACCACCATTATGGCACTCCTCAAAGTGGTCAAGGCGAAGGAGGAGGTCCGCGACCAACAATAGTGTTGAAGTGTTGCACACAACCGAAGAAAGAGATCACTGCTGTGCCATAGCGAAGGCCTCCGCTTGCCTCGCAGTCAACCACGCACTGCACTGCTCTACACACTGGCAGCCTCTTCTTGACGCACAGCTCGACGGCGAGAGAAGTGTGCCCCTCTAACGGTCACAATGGTGGTTGGGTGCGTTAGCGCATGGAGGGTGGAGGAGCGGAGGCAGTGGGTGGAAAGAGGCAGATGTGGGAAGCAAGCGGGCGGGGACGGGGACAGGGACAGGGACAGGGACAGGGACAGGGGAGGTGGGGTGAGTGAGTGAGTGAGTGAAGTGTGGTTCGGTGGTGTAGTGGTTATCACGTCCGCCTCACACGCGGAAGGTCCCCAGTTCGAGCCTGGGTCGAACCAGCCACACTTTTCTCTCTGCCGAGAGGAGGGCCTTGCTGTCGGTGCACTCCTCCGTCATGAATGCATTGATGCACTGACTGCGCGCATTGGTATCTGCAGTGGGGCGGCAGTCAGGCGGTGAGTGAAGTGCAGAGGGTGATGCGGTAGGGGAGGGTGTGACAGATGGTGTCTGTGCGGATTGGGAGAAGAATTTTGAGAGGTGTCGCACACACATCTTCGTGGCGGAGGTGGAGGGAGTTGATGCGTTGGCAGAGACGCAGGCATGAGTTGTGTGTGTGTAAGTGCTAGAAGTAGGCGGAGGGGAAGGGTAGAAGTATGTCATGAGAGTGAAGAGGTAGGTAGGTAGGTAGGTAGGTAGGTAGGTAGTAGGGGAGGTAGGTAGGCAGGTAGGGAGGTAGGGTAGGTAGGTAGGTAGGTAGGTGGTTGGGTGGGTGGGTGGGTATGGGGGCCCGGGGAGGGTGAGGCCTAGACTCGTCTCCGCGATAGTATAGTGGTGAGTATCTCCGCCTGTCACGTGGAAGACCCGGGTTCAATTCCCGGTCGCGGAGCGTGCTTTATGCTATGCCTACCCCATTGGCGCCTTGTGCCCTCTTTTGCGGATAGTCATGGCAGCCTGGCTTCACTTTCACGCCGCGCCTCACATTGCGTGGGTGCGGATGTGGCAGTGGCAGTGTCAGTGTCAGTGGCAGGAATAAAGAGCAGGTGCTATCCTACCATCACCAGCTTCTAACCAGTGGGCAGGAAGACGAACGCAATGCGACACAACCCAACGCAACACAACGCGACGCAACGCAACGCAACGCAACGCGCTGCCACGTGGCTCCGCCCAGTTTCGAACTGGGGACCTTCTGCGTGTTAGGCAGACGTGATAACCACTACACCACGGAACCACAACCCTCTCCTCCTCCGCGTCCTCCGCTCTGCTTGACGCTGTGATCGCCATCATCATCGACACTATCATCGGTCCAATCATAAGACGGCTATGAAGTAGAGGGCGGGCGGAGGAAGTAGGCGGAGCCGTAACACCGGTAGGAGGGAGGGGTGGTTCGAGTAGTAGGTACGCGAGAGAGCATCGCCTCCGGCCCCCTTGTTACACCCCGATAGTGCGCAGGGTGGCAGAGGAGGAGGTAGGAGGGTGTGGGTGTTGGGCAAGAGAGTGTGTGAGGTGTTGGGTGGAGGAGGCGGCTGCAAGGGTTTGCTGCGGGTGGAGGCGACGCGCGTGCCCGGTTAGCTCAGTCGGTAGAGCACGAGACTCTTAATCTCGGGGTCGTGGGTTCGAGCCCCACATCGGGCGTGGGGCGTGTTGGGCGGTGCTGCGTGTCGCTGCGTGCCCACCTCTGCATTGCCTCCTCTCCCCCTCCCTGTGCCTGCCCCCCACCTGCCTCTGCCTTCGTCGCGTGCACTCCTCCACTACCCCATGCCATCATCCTCGACACTAACACCCCGTGCACCTCTCCTCGTCAATCGTCCTTCCCTCCTCTCCACCTGGCTTACAACAGCTGACGGAGGACAGGAGGAGTGCGGCTCAAGGCATTGTGATGACAAGACAGCAGTCAGACGGCAGGGTGTATGGGGCAGCAACGCGGACCACCATTATGGCACTCCTCAAAGTGGTCAAGGCGAAGGAGGAGGTCCGCGACCAACAATAGTGTTGAAGTGTTGCACACAACCGAAGAAAGAGATCACTGCTGTGCCATAGCGAAGGCCTCCGCTTGCCTCGCAGTCAACCACGCACTGCACTGCTCTACACACTGGCAGCCTCTTCTTGACGCACAGCTCGACGGCGAGAGAAGTGTGCCCCTCTAACGGTCACAATGGTGGTTGGGTGCGTTAGCGCATGGAGGGTGGAGGAGCGGAGGCAGTGGGTGGAAAGAGGCAGATGTGGGAAGCAAGCGGGCGGGGACGGGGACAGGGACAGGGACAGGGACAGGGACAGGGGAGGTGGGGTGAGTGAGTGAGTGAGTGAGTGAGTGAGTGAAGTGTGGTTCGGTGGTGTAGTGGTTATCACGTCCGCCTCACACGCGGAAGGTCCCCAGTTCGAGCCTGGGTCGAACCAGCCACACTTTTCTCTCTGCCGAGAGGAGGGCCTTGCTGTCGGTGCACTCCTCCGTCATGAATGCATTGATGCACTGACTGCGCGCATTGGTATCTGCAGTGGGGCGGCAGTCAGGCGGTGAGTGAAGTGCAGAGGGTGATGCGGTAGGGGAGGGTGTGACAGATGGTGTCTGTGCGGATTGGGAGAAGAATTTTGAGAGGTGTCGCACACACATCTTCGTGGCGGAGGTGGAGGGAGTTGATGCGTTGGCAGAGACGCAGGCATGAGTTGTGTGTGTGTAAGTGCTAGAAGTAGGCGGAGGGGAAGGGTAGAAGTATGTCATGAGAGTGAAGAGGTAGGTAGGTAGGTAGGTAGGTAGGTAGGCAGGTAGGTAGGTAGGCAGGTAGGGAGGTAGGAGGTAGGTAGGTAGGTAGGTAGGTGGTTGGGTGGGTGGGTGGGTATGGGGGCCCGGGGAGGGTGAGGCCTAGACTCGTCTCCGCGATAGTATAGTGGTGAGTATCTCCGCCTGTCACGTGGAAGACCCGGGTTCAATTCCCGGTCGCGGAGCGTGCTTTATGCTATGCCTACCCCATTGGCGCCTTGTGCCCTCTTTTGCGGATAGTCATGGCAGCCTGGCTTCACTTTCACGCCGCGCCTCACATTGCGTGGGTGCGGATGTGGCAGTGGCAGTGGCAGTGGCAGTGTCAGTGTCAGTGGCAGGAATAAAGAGCAGGTGCTATCCTACCATCACCAGCTTCTAACCAGTGGGCAGGAAGACGAACGCAATGCGACACAACCCAACGCAACACAACGCGACGCAACGCACGCAACGCAACGCGCTGCCACGTGGCTCCGCCCAGTTTCGAACTGGGGACCTTCTGCGTGTTAGGCAGACGTGATAACCACTACACCACGGAACCACAACCCTCTCCTCCTCCGCGTCCTCCGCTCTGCTTGACGCTGTGATCGCCATCATCATCGACACTATCATCGGTCCAATCATAAGACGGCTATGAAGTAGAGGGCGGGCGGAGGAAGTAGGCGGAGCCGTAACACCGGTAGGAGGGAGGGGTGGTTCGAGTAGTAGGTACGCGAGAGAGCATCGCCTCCGGCCCCCTTGTTACACCCCGATAGTGCGCAGGGTGGCAGAGGAGGAGGTAGGAGGGTGTGGGTGTTGGGCAAGAGAGTGTGTGAGGTGTTGGGTGGAGGAGGCGGCTGCAAGGGTTTGCTGCGGGTGGAGGCGACGCGCGTGCCCGGTTAGCTCAGTCGGTAGAGCACGAGACTCTTAATCTCGGGGTCGTGGGTTCGAGCCCCACATCGGGCGTGGGGCGTGTTGGGCGGTGCTGCGTGTCGCTGCGTGCCCACCTCTTGCATTGCCTCCTCTCCCCCCTCCCTGTGCCTGCCCCCCACCTGCCTCTGCCTTCGTCGCGTGCACTCCTCCACTACCCCATGCCATCATCCTCGACACTAACACCCCGTGCACCTCTCCTCGTCAATCGTCCTTCCCTCCTCTCCACCTGGCTTACAACAGCTGACGGAGGACAGGAGGAGTGCGGCTCAAGGCATTGTGATGACAAGACAGCAGTCAGACGGCAGGGTGTATGGGGCAGCAACGCGGACCACCATTATGGCACTCCTCAAAGTGGTCAAGGCGAAGGAGGAGGTCCGCGACCAACAATAGTGTTGAAGTGTTGCACACAACCGAAGAAAGAGATCACTGCTGTGCCATAGCGAAGGCCTCCGCTTGCCTCGCAGTCAACCACGCACTGCACTGCTCTACACACTGGCAGCCTCTTCTTGACGCACAGCTCGACGGCGAGAGAAGTGTGCCCCTCTAACGGTCACAATGGTGGTTGGGTGCGTTAGCGCATGGAGGGTGGAGGAGCGGAGGCAGTGGGTGGAAAGAGGCAGATGTGGGAAGCAAGCGGGCGGGGACGGGGACAGGGACAGGGACAGGGACAGGGACAGGGGAGGTGGGGTGAGTGAGTGAGTGAGTGAGTGAGTGAGTGAAGTGTGGTTCGGTGGTGTAGTGGTTATCACGTCCGCCTCACACGCGGAAGGTCCCCAGTTCGAGCCTGGGTCGAACCAGCCACACTTTTCTCTCTGCCGAGAGGAGGGCCTTGCTGTCGGTGCACTCCTCCGTCATGAATGCATTGATGCACTGACTGCGCGCATTGGTATCTGCAGTGGGGCGGCAGTCAGGCGGTGAGTGAAGTGCAGAGGGTGATGCGGTAGGGGAGGGTGTGACAGATGGTGTCTGTGCGGATTGGGAGAAGAATTTTGAGAGGTGTCGCACACACATCTTCGTGGCGGAGGTGGAGGGAGTTGATGCGTTGGCAGAGACGCAGGCATGAGTTGTGTGTGTGTAAGTGCTAGAAGTAGGCGGAGGGGAAGGGTAGAAGTATGTCATGAGAGTGAAGAGTAGGTAGGTAGGTAGGTAGGTAGGTAGGTAGGTAGTAGGAGGTAGGCAGGTAGGGGGGGTAGGTAGGTAGGTAGGTAGGTAGGTAGGTGGTTGGGTGGGTGGGTGGGTATGGGGGCCCGGGGAGGGTGAGGCCTAGACTCGTCTCCGCGATAGTATAGTGGTGAGTATCTCCGCCTGTCACGTGGAAGACCCGGGTTCAATTCCCGGTCGCGGAGCGTGCTTTATGCTATGCCTACCCCATTGGCGCCTTGTGCCCTCTTTTGCGGATAGTCATGGCAGCCTGGCTTCACTTTCACGCCGCGCCTCACATTGCGTGGGTGCGGATGTGGCAGTGGCAGGCAGTCAGTGTGTCAGTGGCAGGAATAAAGAGCAGGTGCTATCCTACCATCACCAGCTTCTAACCAGTGGGCAGGAAGACGAACGCAATGCGACACAACCCAACGCAACAACGCAACACAACGCGCAACGCAACGCGCTGCCACGTGGCTCCGCCCAGTTTCGAACTGGGGACCTTCTGCGTGTTAGGCAGACGTGATAACCACTACACCACGGAACCACAACCCTCTCCTCCTCCGCGTCCTCCGCTCTGCTTGACGCTGTGATCGCCATCATCATCGACACTATCATCGGTCCAATCATAAGACGGCTATGAAGTAGAGGGCGGGCGGAGGAAGTAGGCGGAGCCGTAACACCGGTAGGAGGGAGGGGTGGTTCGAGTAGTAGGTACGCGAGAGAGCATCGCCTCCGGCCCCCTTGTTACACCCCGATAGTGCGCAGGGTGGCAGAGGAGGAGGTAGGAGGGTGTGGGTGTTGGGCAAGAGAGTGTGTGAGGTGTTGGGTGGAGGAGGCGGCTGCAAGGGTTTGCTGCGGGTGGAGGCGACGCGCGTGCCCGGTTAGCTCAGTCGGTAGAGCACGAGACTCTTAATCTCGGGGTCGTGGGTTCGAGCCCCACATCGGGCGTGGGGCGTGTTGGGCGGTGCTGCGTGTCGCTGCGTGCCCACCTCTGCATTGCCTCCTCTCCCCCTCCCTGTGCCTGCCCCCCCACCTGCCTCTGCCTTCGTCGCGTGCACTCCTCCACTACCCCATGCCATCATCCTCGACACTAACACCCCGTGCACCTCTCCTCGTCAATCGTCCTTCCCTCCTCTCCACCTGGCTTACAACAGCTGACGGAGGACAGGAGGAGTGCGGCTCAAGGCATTGTGATGACAAGACAGCAGTCAGACGGCAGGGTGTATGGGGCAGCAACGCGGACCACCATTATGGCACTCCTCAAAGTGGTCAAGGCGAAGGAGGAGGTCCGCGACCAACAATAGTGTTGAAGTGTTGCACACAACCGAAGAAAGAGATCACTGCTGTGCCATAGCGAAGGCCTCCGCTTGCCTCGCAGTCAACCACGCACTGCACTGCTCTACACACTGGCAGCCTCTTCTTGACGCACAGCTCGACGGCGAGAGAAGTGTGCCCCTCTAACGGTCACAATGGTGGTTGGGTGCGTTAGCGCATGGAGGGTGGAGGAGCGGAGGCAGTGGGTGGAAAGAGGCAGATGTGGGAAGCAAGCGGGCGGGGACGGGGACAGGGACAGGGACAGGGACAGGGGAGGTGGGGGTGAGTGAGTGAGTGAGTGAGTGAGTGAAGTGTGGTTCGGTGGTGTAGTGGTTATCACGTCCGCCT